>JANQBM010601307.1:0-16118 GCA_025594535.1 Erythroxylum domingense | reverse complement strand
ACATGTGAATGATTGAATAATTATATGATTGAAAACTTAATGATGCGTAAAATATTTTGCGTAAAATATGTGTGTATTGCTTGAAGATAGATATACAAGATTGAACGTCAGCATCCAGACATTGCCGGATCGTCAAGGCAATAGTTTATCTGGAGCGTACTGTGAGTTAGCCTAGATGTTTACTCACTATGACTGAATTGTTTATGTTTAGCATTTTTGATATTGAATTGTTATTGTTATGATTATGATAATTCTAGACATTGATGGTCCGAGGAGTTCAATATTCAGGATTGTATTGGAAGTGCTATCAAATTGTATGTGAATATGAAATGTGAGAACAATTGAATCAGAAATACCGGAATGAATATGAAATGTGTGAGCAATCGAATGTGAATTGTTGGAATTAGATTCGATGAATTTGATAGTATGACAAAAGCACACATGAATGAATGGTAAATGAAATATGGCATATAGAATGATGCATCACATTGATATCCATGATCATATAAAGGAGTTGTGATCAGAGTGACCAGTCTAAAAAAGGGTTCAAAGCTTAATAATGTGCACAAAGAGTCACAGGCTTAGTTATTAATGGGCCCGGTATCCATAATGGGTATAGGAAAGTATATGAAATGAGCCTAGTATCCACAATGGATAGGAGACAATAAATAGGCGCTCGGTCATAACAAAGTAAAAATGAATGGAGTCACATGTGCATTTGTATATACATCCTTATTTGTATCTTATGATTGAATTGAAAGGAATTACTGAATTGTTTAAAATACAATTGAAATTTAAATGAGGATATATTGTGATATGAAATGTTAATTTACTTGATATACTTATGAAAGTATGATAAACTTGATGTATTTGATAAAGTATGATGAAATGTGATATGATATACAATACTAGAGGATATGACTTGTCTTTGTGAATCTGACATGAGTGAATACATCGATGATGGTTCACTTACTGAGTTTACAAACTCATCAAAATTGCATTGTTGATTTTCAGGTTTAGAAGAGATCTAGTTAGAGTAATTGGAGTATAGCTAATGTGATTAGACATGAGTTAGTGATCAGTTGTACCTGCACATGTCTTCAGTTATTTTTGTATCAAGAATTGTGTTTCTCAACTGTTGTACAATGTATGTGTGAATTTTGAAGTGCAATTACATTTATGACTAAAAATGTTTGTAAATGAAATGGGCCAAAATGAATTATTGGTTGCTTAAGATGTGTTTGATGTCTGAAAAATTTTCATGAGTTGTTTTGTTCATCTTAACGTGCCATCCTTATAGAGTATGTTCTCGAATAATCATCGATATGTTCGATCATATGCTCTACGAGAGTGGTATGTTACATTTTATTTAATTTGTTTTCATTAGTTTAGTTTTATTTTATTTTGTTATAAATCCAATCCAACCCCCCAACCCCAAAACCTATACATTGATTATTTTCATTTCAAAAGCTTTACACACACTCTCTGTGGGATTGACCTAGACTCACCATTGCTATAGTTGTAGGTCTAGTTTATTTTTTATAATGTTACGATGCAGAAAGTCAAATTTTGGCACCACTACTGGGGAAAGCAATGTTTAGTTTTGGTTCATGATTTTAACTAGCATTTTGCATATATTTGTTTATAATTAGTTTCTTTTCAGTTATTTCTTGATCTTTTCACTTTTTGTTTAGTGTTTGTGTGTTGAATTTTTTTTAAAATGAAAGGAAGTAGTTTCTTTTGTAACTCATATTCCCAATCTTATAGCTCATATTGGAATGATGACACTAACTTTAGTTACAGATAAGATAATCAATAGAATTGCTTCCTTGATAGTATGCAGGATATAAAACAATTCTCGTATAAGCCAGAAGCTTCTTATCATGACTCCAGTACATCTTTGGAAGACTTGCTTAATATTATAACTACTAAAAATATTCAACTTCAATAGAGTATTCAATATAGTGTACAAAAGTTCAAAGAGTATATGATGCAAGCCCACCAAAATACAATATCTAGATTCCAAAATATGGCAAGCCAGATGGATCAGATGATAGAAGCTCTTGACCACCTAGCATCATAAAGTGAAGAGAAAAAGTTATATCAACTTGAGGTATACCTATGGGATGTTAGTTCAGAGGCCTTACAAAGTGAAAAGGAGCTTAAGAATCTTGAGAGAAATACTCAAGGAATTGCTCGTGAAGAAGAAGTTGAGGAGGAGCTTGTAGTAGAAAATGATATATCTTTTAGCTCAAAGGTGAGTATTGAGTCCATAGTTGTTTTTAAGACTAACTCTTTACCTTTATCTAGCACTTAAGAGAAACTGAACAAAGAAGAAAAAGGTGAAGAGACATTCGAGGTCTTTCTAGAGTGCATGAACTCAGTAGAGATTCTGAAGAAAGGACATAAGCTGAATATGAGAGGTCATCAACTGAGACCCTATCTTAAACAACCTCACCTGGAGGAAGCTTAAACTTTGACACCCAAGGATCATAATTTTGTCACGTGAGGAAATTATAGAGTCGAGCCAGCAATATTAAACAAAAGCGCTTCTTGGGAGGCAACCCAGGAGAAGTTAATTTCTTTTCTTTACATTTTTCATTTCTTTTTATAAGCATAAATGTTTTTAAGTTTTCTTGTTTTTATATATTTTTAAGTTTTCAATAAAAGAGAGAGAGAATAAAACAAACATTTTCTATTTTTTGTTGCTTTTAGGATTATGTAGTCATGAATAGAGAGTGAACTGAATAGAAAAATCCATAGCAACTTAGCATGTAATTTTACTTTTGTGATTGGTCAATATGTATTATCTTTAGAAGAGTAGTGACTAGTGGTAGACAAAAGCTAGTGAGATTTTGAGCCTTATTAGACTGACACATCCATATCAGTCTCATTGTCTTTTGCTTTTGTGTGACCTTCATAACATGTATATCCTGACTTTGCTTTGATTTTCTATTCAAGACCACATTTTTATCATAAGCATTACATAAAAAATGATTAGGCATTCTTTGTTTTTACAACCTACATTAGCCAAACAGCCTACTCATTGATAAGTATTTTCCTTTGATAAGTCCCTTTGAGCTTTATTAGTCTTTCTTTTTGTATTAACCACATTACATGCTATTAAACTTACCCAAATGTACGACCTAAGTCATAAAGCTAGTGGAGCAGTTACTTGTTGATGATTGTGGATGTACAAAAGTCTAAGTGTGGGTGTGTGTATATATGTGGGTTAGTTATATTTTTTAGATTGTCATGTTATGAATTCCATAGTTGGTGTAGCTCCATTTAACTTTTATATTAAAAAAGAGAAAGAAAGAAAAAAAGAAAAAGAAAAAGAAAAAGAAAAAGAAAAAGAAAAAGAAAAAGAAAAAGAAAAGAAAGAAAAATGTTTGAATAAAAATATTGAGGAGGAAATACAAGTTTTGAAAAATTATGCATGATTGGCTTCTCCTCCTAAAGTTGTATTGAATGGGTGATTTGCTTATAATGCATATGAGGTAGATGTGGCTTTGAAGGATCACTCCTTGTAGTTTCAATGTATTTTCATCAATTGTATGAGTGATTGCTTCTAGTAGTTTATGCTTTATGTGGTTTGTGGTATGAAAGCTTGAATTTGAGCTAGGAAACCTAGTTTTTGCATTCATCATGGTTGATGTACACAACTGGAGTGAATGTTAGTTTTTATGCTTGATGTTGCTTTGAGTGTTACTTTTGATTCATTAGCTTTGATGGCTTTTACACTAGATTACCTAAATACATCTTACCTTACCCTTGCCCACATTACAACCTTAAAAATTCCTTTAATTCATGATTATGCATTTGAATCCTAGTGGTGGAGAAATGAAATGATTTGCAGTATTTGAGTGTACCTATTAATCTATCTTATTTAAATATTTTTTTTCCATGTTTAACTCTATATTGCTCAGTTTCTAAAGGTGATGAAGGTTGATTAGTCATAAGTAAAAGCGTTGAATGTTAAGTATGATTTTGAAATTCATTCATCTTTGCTTATGATTATATATTCTTGGGAAATGTGGGAAATGAGTAAATGTTTTTGGGTCTATGATTTTGATTATGATGGTTTTCCTAAGGACGGTCAAAAGCTAAGTGTGGGGGAAATTGATATGTGCTTAATTGATCATATATTTGTTCAATAACACTTAGTGATTAATGATACGAAAATGCTTAAGATACTCACTTTGGTTCATAAATGGATTTAGAAACAGTTCAGAAGTAAAAGAGCTAAAGTGAGTCGAAAGCATTATATTTGAGCCATTTTTCAAAGATTCATAGTCACTTGTCTTCATAGAGCAAGAAAAAGAAGATTGAAAGCAAAAAGAAAACAAAAAAAATGAAAGAACATGAAGAAAATGCTATCAACATTGCTCACGGCCATCCACAAAATTTCACATCCATAAGCAGTTTCATGACTGTGTAACCAATTACATGGCTGTAAGATCACTCTCATGCCTATGCAAAGGTGTGTCACAAGTGTGACACAACAATAAGACCTATGACACACCCACTCACCACCGTGAGGCTATGTCACCTTACCAAAAACCATAGTTTTTTAATATAAAAGAGAAAGAGTTGCAATGACAGACATGAATATATTTTTGTCTAGGAAATGTAAGGCCCCAACATATACCCTAGAAGTATTATAGAATTTTTAGGGTGTATTAAGGAGTCAACATAATGAATGAATTAAACGCATCTAAGTATAGTAAGAGACATAATGATACTTAATGTAAAAAATATGGGAAAATGGGTAATTTGTTTGTTTCGGCGTGGACATACATATTTAGAAGTGAAATATGGATAGAAATTTTTGACATGTTTGCTTGGATTTATGAGCATGATGTGAGGGAATTGATAAAATATGTATTCCATACTAAAATGCGATGTCTTTGGATAAATTTTATATGTTTTTGTGTTGCTCTTGTATGATAAGATCGAAGTTAGTTTGGGATGTGTACTTGGCTGGATGGATAGGTTTCATTGAACAGACTTCTATAATTGGGACATATCTTGGTATGTATACCTCCAAATTGGATATTAAACTAGAGACAAAGATCTAAAAATTTTATGAAGGAATAGAAATTTGATTCTACATATAAGATTTTTGAATTCTGGTTTCAAGTTGAGTTATGGCTGTTATCCCTATTTTCAAACAGCCTATAGTGTTTTGGGTATAACTTCGGGAATAATTAACCAAAATGCACGAAATTTATGCCATTAGGAATTTAAGATATAGGGTAATGAAATTAATTAATAATATTATAGGCCAATGGGGGAAGTAAAGGAAGAAGAAGGACCAATATGCAATTTTTCTAAAGTTAACATATGGACCAATTGGATTAAGGCATGTGTGACCAATAATAATAAAGCATGTGTGCTCAATAGAAATTAAGCATATGTGTGAGTCTTGAAAGTTCATGAAGAGGCATATGGAGATGGGATATGGATGACACTTTGAGGGTTTTAACTTCAATTTTTTTCTCCTCTTCATTTCACCTTCTTCATACATTTTGCATGAAAGGAGTCAAGCTAACTTTAGGTGGAAATCAAGTTAAAAATTAGTGCTTTTCCCGTCCTTATCTCTTCTTACTTTTCTTATGAAAAACTGAAATTATAAGTTTGTAAGTGGGATTGAGATGTGTATTTGTGGTGTTTCTAATTGGTGAGTCAAGCAAAGCCAAAGAGGAAGGGAAGGAAAGGCAATAGAAGATCTACTTTGTGAATTTTGAGGTTTGGGACTTCACTTAGTTAATCTCTATATTTGTGTATATTTGAATGTGTACAAAGATTCATTTGGATGTGGAATGGTTTTCGGGATGATTCTTTGGTATTATTTTGGTGTTATCTTATATAGAATTGTTTGAATATGACAAGAGAGTATCGTGTAGTGGAATTTTGTCTAGGGTTTGTTGAACCAGTCACATTGTTTAGGCCATAAATCAGACTACAAACCTCTAAATTGAGTGATTGGGGTTGAATGTGAAACCTAAGACATAGAAATAAAAATCTCTAGAAGAGACTTTGACTTAATTATGGCTTTATAACATTGGAAATTGGGATCGAAAATGGTAACCTGATGCTACCCCTATTTTAGAGCAACTTGTGATATTTGGTCTATATATCATAATTTGGTTTATACAAACCTCAAACCTAATTCAAACATTTTTTATATTCATATTAAGGAATAATTGAAGTCTGTCATGTGATTTGCTTCTGGACTGATTGGTTTCTTATTTTTAAACCACCGTGGGCTTGGCCGAAATTGCATTATTTGAGTTTATTTTCATTTTTGATTTTTACTGAATATTTTTTGCACTTTTTGAATGTGTATGAAACTTTTCAAACACCTAGAAATAAATGAAACAGGACTTATCATATATGAATTGAATGGTTGAACATTAGAATTTAAGATTGAGCATAATGCATTTCGAAGAAAACTTACAAGTACATAAATGATTTGTTTATGTATTTATTGATTATATGTGTATAGTATGATTATACAAGTGTGATTTTGATACCCTTCTAATGGTGGTAAGTTATGACTTACATATATGAACACAGATATAGATTTTATGACTTCAAGTGAATATCATGCGATGAATTGTGAAATTGGAAAATGGTTAAAGTAACGGTTACAGTGCTAGCTCTATTGTCTTGGTGGTGGATAGATAGACATGCTTTAATTGTTATAGTGCAGCTGTTACATTTTGACAGTAATGGTGTCTTCATTTCGAGGCTATAATGTGAAAGGTGTAGATTGCATTGTATTTTTATAGATAATTTGATATGTGTTTACGGGTTAAGTTGATTGTGAAGTCAATAAAACGTTAATATAGAATTCACGTATAATATATGAAATACACAAGAAGGGGAGTTGAATTGTGTAATCTTTTCGTGACTACAAAATCTTTAATAAATCTTGTTATGAACTTCTCTAACTTGTTAAAAAACAAAATAGAATATAGTAAAAGGATAGAAGATAGATGCTGCGATTTTTATACTGGTTCACCCCAAACCGTGGGCTACGTCCAATCTTCAGAATTCGTCTGAGTTTTCACTATACTTCGAAAAATTACAAGTATTCTTTCTTCCCTTCCAGAGCCTTTTCAGGTCTCTATACACAAAGTATTCTTTCTGTTATCTTAACCTCTCCAGGCTCTTAGCCTTTTCTTTCTCTCACTAGAAAGATATTGTGAGTTTTTGTTACAGTAGGGTTTGCTCTCTGAGTATCGCACTAAAGAATTTTTCGTTTCTAATTATACACTTGAACGCTCAAAAGTTGTAAGATCAAAGTTTTCCAAAAGATTGTTCGATCTTAGACTACGACTAGTATTTATAGTCTAAGTCTCCAAATGCTTCTTGAATCTTGATAACCGCTTCTTGAATCTTGATAACCGTTATTTAGTTGAGTTCTGTAACTAAATCCAACTAACTAACTGTCCAATGTACTAGCATATCTTCTTCTTTGTATCGTCTGTGTTCTTTTCTTCTGTATATTTTGCTTCTTCTGTGTTTTCACTTCTTCTGTATTTTTGCTTCTTTTGTGTTTTTGTTTGTTCTGTATCTTCTGCTTCTTTCGTGTTTTGTTTCTTCTGTGTTTTTGCTTTCTTCTGTGTTCTCCACTTCTTTTGTGTTTTTGCTTCTTCTGTATCTTATGCTTCTTCTGTGTTTTTGCTTCTTCTGTGTTTTTGCTTTCTTCTGCGTTTTGCCTCTTCTGTATTCTGTGCTTCTTCTGTGTTTTTGCTTCTTCTGTATCTTCGATTCTTCTGTGTTCTACGCTTCTTCTGTATTTTGTGCTTCTTTTGTTTTCTTCTTCTGTGTTTTTGCTTTCTTCTGTGTTCTCCACTTCTTCTGTGTTTTTGCTTCTTCTGTATCTTTTGCTTCTTTTGTGTTTTTGCTTTCTTCTGTATTTTGCTTCTTCTGTATTCTACGCTTCTTCTGTGTTTTTGCTTCTTCTGTATCTTCGCTTCTTTTGTGTTCTGCGCTTCTTTTGTATTCTGCGCTTCTTCTATTTTTTTACTTCTTCTGTGTTTTGTACTTCTGCACTCTTAACACACTTATCAAAAGCGTTCATTTATTTCTAGCATTATTATTATTTGATTTTCATCAAAATTAATCGTGAAGTCCTCTTGACTTAACAATCTCTCCCTTTTTGATGATAACAAATAATCATAATTTTAGAAAGATAAAAGTGAATGAACGAATTTTATTCAGATAAAGAACAATATACATATATGCTATTCTCTTCATATGTTATCTGTTCTTCTCTTCTTTTCTTCTGCTTTTCTTTCTTTCTTCTGTTTCCGCTCTTCTTTCTTCTGCTTCTGCTTTTCTTTCTTTCTTATGCTTCTGCTCTTCTCCCCATATTTTTCTCTTCTTTCTTATATTCTTCTTTTCTTTCTTCTCCTTTTCTCCCCATTTCTTCTTCTTTTCTCCCCCTATTTGTTATTAATCAAAAAGTTTATCTCAGATGCTTTATGATTTCAGAGAACATATGTTGCATATCCGTTCTGATCAACTTAAGGTCTTCTTTAATTGAAACTCAAAGATATGCGACTTCCTCATGTAGATCACCCACTGAGTCACTCAGACCATCAACTTTAGTATGAATTTCTTCTATTTCCTTCACTAAGGCATCCTGACTTCACTACTGAAAGTGATTAACTTTTTCCATTCCAATAGTAGGAACTTGTTGAGGTGCGCTTGATGGATAGAAGTTTGCAACAAATGTTTTTGAAGGTAAGACATCTAGTTCAATGATTTTCAAAACAGGAGGTTGGAAAGATAGTTTGCCTTCAGGGAGATTTGGAATAGGTTTTCCAAGAAGGTGAAGGACATCTTTAATTGAAGATATAAAACTCAAATCAGGTGCACAAGAGTCTCTAAGTTGACATTAATACCTTCAACCTTGATCGGTCTGTACTGTCTTTTTGTCACTCTTCCAACTACCTGAATAGTTCCATCTCTGGTAAAGCGTCCACAATGACTTCCTGATGCTTTAGAGATATGATGTGAATCATAGATTCCTCTTGATTGCTCTGCATTGCATGCATCATCTACATTTCTCATAGCTTCTTGTATATGCTCTTTTGTAAGGTCAAAATTTTCCAAAAGATTGTTCAATCTTCGACTACGACTAGTATTTATAGTCTAAGTCTCCAACTACTTCTTGATTCTTGATAACCGCTTCTTGAATCTTGATAACTATTATTTAGTTGAGTTCTGTAACTAACTCCAACTAACTAATTGTCCGACGTACTAGCGTATCTCCAACTAACTAATTGTTTGATGTACGAGTGTATCTTCTTATTTGTATCGTCTGTGTTTCCTTCTTCTGTATCTTCTGCTTCTTCTGTGTTTTCACTTCTTCTGTATTTTTGCTACTTTTGTGTTTTTGCTTCTTCTGTATCTTCTGCTTCTTTTGTGTTTTGCTTCTTTTGTGTTTTTACTTTCTTATGTGTTTTTGCTTCTTTTACATTTCTGTTTCTTCTGTGTTTTGCTTCTCCTTTGTTTTTTCTTTCTTCCGTGTTTTGCTTCTTTTAAATTTTGCGCTTCTTCTATGTTTTTGCTTCTTCTGTATCTTCGCTTCTTCTGTGTTCTGCGCTTCTTCTGCATTCTGCGCTTCTTCTATTTTCTTCTTCTGTGTTTTTTTCTTCTTCTCTATCTTCTGCTTCTTCTGTGTTTTTTTCTTCTTCTGTATCTTCTGCTTCTTCTGTGTTTTTTCTTTCTTCTGTGTTTTGCTTCTTCTGTATTCTGCGCTTCTTCTGTTTTTTTTGCTTTTTCTGTATCTTTGCTTCTTCTGTGTTCTGCGCTTCTTCTGTATTCTGCGCTTCTTCTGTTTTCTTCTTCTATGTTTTCCACTTCTTCTGTGTTTTTTCTTCTTCTGTATCTTCTGCTTCTTCTGTGATTTGCTTCTTCTGTATTTTTTCTTTCTTCTATGTTTTGCTTCTTCTGTATTCTGCGCTTCTTCTGTTTTTTTGCTTTTTCTATATCTTCGCTTCTTCTGTGTTCTGCGCTTTTTCTGTATTTTACGCTTCTTCTGTTTTTTTACTTCTTCTGTGTTTTGTACTTCTGCACACTTAAGACACTTATCAAAAGTGTTCATTTATTTCTAACATTATCATTAGTTGATTTTCATCAAAATTAATTGTGAAGTCCTCTTGACTTAACATATTGTTTAGTATATATTTAGCTTAAGATTGGTGTCAGTTTGTAAAAATTTATGTTTTAAGTGTTCTTTGGGTGAGAACATGTTTTTAAGCTTCAATTATATATATATGATATGTCTTGATGAGTGTGTTAGTGTTTTAGGGAATTCGGAAGAGTTTCAGAGGAGAACTAGAAGAAAATACATGGTCACGATCGTTGGAGACCTCCCACGATTATGACAGAAGCACTAACATCAGCCTACGATTATGAAAAATACGCCACGATCGTGATAGAAGCTCAAGTATATGGTCATGATTGTGAGGAATCTACCACAATCGTGACAAAGAATAGGTAAAATGGCCATAATTGTGCATCAAGGGGCCACGATCGTGGCCTGCACATAGAAAGACACGGACTCATTTTCGAATTCGAGCTTTCGAGGAATATTTTGGACATTTCAAACCCGGAAAGACACTAGGGTTACCTTAGTTGGTAAAGACTATAAAAGGATTATGATATAACCCTAAAACAGAGATTAGATTTTGCCTACTTTTGGAAACCTAAAAAAGAGAGAAAGAAAAGAGAAAAAAAAGAAGAGGAAGAAGAAGAGGGTGGTTCCAACGCCGAAGCTTCCTAGAATAGATTATCTCTTGACTCCTCCGCTTTGTCGAGTCATCTAACTTGAGTTTCATTTCCTCCCCATTTACTTTTTTATTCATTTAAATGTGTAACATTGAGATGGGGTTGTATGGTTATAGATTTTGAGGTGATAATGATATTCTAACTTTACCTTCGGGATTTTGCTTATCTTTAATGTTATTCTAGTTCGTTTTTATTTACTTTGGTTAGGTGTTGTGATTGATTGATGTGCATATTTTGGTAACAAACCGAGAGAGTGAATCGAATAAAAATGATTAGAATGGATTAACGAGAGTTGGGCGATCTAATTAACCACTTAATCATTCTAGTCGATAAATTCATGGATCGAGATTCCATACAAGACCCAATTGTTTATTAGAGAGCTTTAAAACTAATTAAAAATATGGGTAATTTTTGAATTAAGAGATTGCAAGTCCATAATTTGATTAGGGTTTATAATTTAGGAAATGGTTATAACTCGAGAGAGAATAATCAACCATATGATCATCTAAAACCGATATGTTAAAGTAGTGCTTTAAAGGTAATCACTTTTAGCACTTTTGTGCAACCTTTATTTGATTAATAAAGCGAAAGTTAATTTTTCATTAATTTGACATTCGTTCATATATGAATTGATGCGATCTTAAATCGAATTAATGAAGTCTATGATACAAAACATAACATGAAGGAAATCATGATGAGATCATGATAATGAGATTATTATCATGTGCAATTATGTTTTTATCTAAATAATCCCTAGTCATATGATTAATAAGACAGGATATTATTAATCTAGATAGACTAGCATATGTTATACTCCTTGAATTTGATCAAACAATGGATCTAACAAACTATAAGCATGAGATGTTTAGAGTTAACATGCGGATGCTTACCAAGAGTAGTAAGTACATCAAATGGCCCATTATGAGATTATCATATGGATGATCTATCAAATGTCAATGATTAATCTCATTATAGCAATGGTGCAAATATCCTTAGACTTGAGGTACTCAAAGGATATCTTATATATTAATACTATGCTTTGATATCATTCCCTGTTACCTCAAGACGATGTTGCTCTTAGGGTGGTGATTGGGTACAACTATTGGTATTCGAAGGTAATTGGGTAGCCAATAAAGGATTCACCACTCCTGATAAAAGAAGGTGATACCCATGGCTTCTTATTTGGCTCATTTCTCAGGAACCTCTAGCCAGAGCATTTATGTGTCATGAAGAGAGTCTTCAATGCCACACAAAGTAATGGGATCCTAGGACAAGAACTAACATCACTTAGAATAGATATGACATAGTAAGTCTAGTGGGAGTTGGCATATAGTCCATACTTTAAACCAAGTAGGGTATAGTATGGTGAAAGGACAAATTACATGGTAATTGTCTATGGAAAGGTTCGTAAGTTGATAATTAACTATGTGTTAATCAACTTATATTCTGATAAATTGGCAACATAAAACCCTTTATGATTTAATTAAATTAAGAGTTAATTCAAATGCCTAAAATAACTAGGAACTTAAAGTTCACACGTATAAAAGATCGGATGAAAAATATAGTGTGTATGGTTGGATTTAAGTAGGCCACGATTGTGGCTAGTGTGTATGGCTAGATTTAAGTAGGCCTTTTTAAGCAAACCATGATTATGGCTCATAGGCCACGATCATGACTAAAGGCACGAATTAGGTACAGAAGTGAGTTCTTCACTTATGTACAAAGGATCTAACTAGTTCTTACACACTTAAGTTAAAGCATAAGGGCTTTAGAAGAGTTCTAGAGTGAGAGAGAGGTATCTTGAGTCTTGTTCATGCAATTTATGCAATTGTTGCATGATTCAAAGTGCATGCAACAAGAGTTTCAATCTTTCTTTTCATTTTGAGCATCTACTTGAACTCATCTAGTTTGGTGCTCAAATCACCCTTACATATTGTTTCTTCTTCATCTTTGAGTGTTCTTGAGTGATCAAGGAAGGTTTTGGTGTTTTCAACAACCCAAATAAGGAGAAGAAATAAGAAAGGAGGAGAAACAAAAGGTAAAAAGTTTTATATTTCATGTTCTTTTATATGTCTATGCATACATGTGCGATTCTGGCTTTTCTTAGTTGTCATGGTGTCAGAATTAAGATCCCGACACTTCTGCTGTATTCTTATGCATGTGTTCATGGCAAACCCAGCACGATACCCTGTGAACACAAAATTGGCTAGGTTAGTATAAAAATAGGTAAAATCCCCTCTTTCATAACTTGGTTATTTCTCTTGATAGATTTCCATTGTTACATTGTTTGTTTGTTATTAGTTTGTTTGATTTAGTTTACCTTTCAGTTCAATACTCAAATTTGAGTCTTAAACAAAGAGCAACCTAAATTAATTAGTGCCTAAGCCCAATCTTTGTGGGAAGATATCTACTTTTTACTACAACTAACGACCATATACTTTCAATTTTTAGTGTAAAACTTATAATTGGTTTTGCAATTCAACAAGTTTTTAGTGCCATTTCTAGGGATTATTTTGTTTATCATCTTGTTTAATTTAGGTAACTTTGATTTAAGAGTGTTTGATACTTTTCCTTGAGTTTTATTTAGTGCATGAACACAAGGAACACGAGAAGGTCCAACGAGCTTAGTGAGGAAGAGCATTCAAATATTACAAGGCACGAAAGAGAGCTAAGAATAGCTAGATGTCAAGAATGAATACAAAGGAATATGGCAGAAGAAGGAGAGTAAGGAGGAGCTAAGAGGATATTGATATACTTTATGAGGCTAGGTTTAACTCCTCAAAGAGTTACAAGGCCAGCGATTCAAGACAATAATTTTGAGATGAAACTGGCACTCCTTAATATACTTCAGAGTAGTGTGCAGTTTTATGGGCTGTCCAACAAAGATCCCAACGTCCATCTTGCAAATTTCTTGGAGATTTATGATACCTTCAGGTTTAATGGAATTTTGGATGATGCTGTGAGGTTAAGATTGTTCTCTTTTACCTTGAGAGATTAGGTAAAGGCATGGTACAATTTACTCAGTACAAACCAAATCACTATTTGGGAGCAACTAGCCCTAGCTTTCCTACCAAAGTACTTTCCTTTGACCAAGACAACAAGAATCATTAAAGAGATCACTAACTTTCAATAAGGTGATAGGTAGTCATTGTATGAAGTTTGAGAGAGATTTAAGGAGTTTCCCCTATCATAACCTTTTGAGGAAATTTCTTTTGCAGACATTCTACAATGGTGTAACTCAGAGCACAATGGGAACAATAGACATGACTGCAGGAGGATCTTTGATGAGGATAACCATTGATGCAGCTTATGATCTTTTGGAAGTGTTGGCAAGCAACAACTATATTTGATCAAATGAAAGTAGTAGATAAGGGTCCAAGGAGCAAAAAAGAATGATTCCATTTGACTCGGTGATAGCTTTGCAAGCACAAATTATAGCCCTCACCAAGCATTTGAGCAACATGCAAGGAGCTTCTTCATCCACCGTCAAGACCATGTAGTCATAATGTGAATTATGTGGGTAGGACAACCATGGCACAACTGAATGTTTCTTGTTAGGAGCGAGTGGTACCGAACAAGTAAATTACTTGGGTCAGCCGCAAAGAGGTAACAACAATCCGTATTCTAATACTTACAATCCTAGGTGGAAAAGCCACCAAAATTTTTCGTGGATTAATAACAATGTAGGTGAATAAGTGAGAACGCAAGGACAAGTTAATGGATATGTTAGGTTCAAAGTTCTTGAGCCAAGAGGAAGGTCAAACGAGACAAGAAGAGTCAGGAAAGAAAGGAGGCAAAATTTGACCAGATTGTGAAGAACTACGCTTCATCCATCCATAATTTGGAAGTACAAGTAGGTCAAGTTGCTAATGCTTTGTCTACTAGAAATGTAAGAAGCTTACTAAGCAACACTGAGGCCAATCCAAAGGAACAACTTAAAGCGATCAAACTTAGGAGTGGCAAGCAATTGGAGGAGCCAAATGTTCAATAAGAAACCCAATAGAAGGAAATGGTACATGGCAAAGAAGAAGAGAAACCATATGTACTACCACCACCCTATAAGACTAAGATTCCATATCTGCAGAGGGTGAGACAACATCAAGTCAACACTAAATTCTCTAAATTCTTGGAGAAGTTGAAGAAACTTCAAATTAATTTATCTTTGGTGGAAGCATTGGAGTGTATGCTTAAGTATGAAAAGGTTCTCCAGGACATATTAACACACAAATGTACTTAGGAGGACAATCAGACAATGACCCTGACGGATAATTGCGGTTCGATCATGAAAAGCACAATGCCTTAAAAACTATAAGATCCAGGGAGTTTTACTATTCTAACAGCCCAGACCACCCGCTTGCAGATATTGTCTGCTTTGAGCCTCAGCCTCTCGGGCGTCACGCCTTCACGGTTTTGTTTTTCCAGAGTGTAAGCCTCTTTAGGGCATTACTCCCGCAGGACTTCCCAGGAGGTCACCCATCCTGGTACTGTTGTTGCCCTAGCACATTTAACTTCGGAGTTCTGATGGGGTCCAGTGTGTTGGGGCATGGTAAATGCGTCTGCAAGGGAGAGGTATCCTCACCCTTACAAGGCATGCTTCGTTCCCTTCTCCAACCGATATGGGATCTACGCTCCGCAGTACTGTGGCCGTTGGGTAGTCTCACCCCCCCTCGGGAGGCTAGCGTCCTCGCTGCATACCGATCCGGGTACTGGCTCTGATACCAATTGTAACAGCCCAGACCACCCGCTTGCATATATTGTCTGCTTTGAGCCTCAGCCTCTCGCACCTCGCGCCCTCACGGTTTTGTTTTTCCAGAATGTAAGCCTCTTTAGGGCATTACTCCTGCAGGACTTCCCAGGAGGTCACTGATCCTGGTACTGCTCTTGTCCTAGCACATTTAACTATGAAGTTCTGATGGGATCCGGTGCGTTGGGGCATGAAAAACGCGTCTACAAGGAGAGGTATCCACACCCTTATAAGGCATGCTTCGTTCCCCTCTCCAACCAATATGGGATCTACGCTCCATGGCACTATAGCCATTGGGTAGTCTGTACTTAATGGAACAATTGTAACATCCCCTCACTTATGGGAAGGGTAATTTGGTAAATTGGATCGGGTTAGAAATGTTTAAAGTGTTTTTGACATATTCATGCAATCATATATTCACATGAATAGCCAATAGTGAATTTTTGCACATATAAATGCTTGTACATGCATTCATCACATTTTCTCGGTTTAAATGTGAATAATTGTGTATTATCGAAAATGTGCTTTGTGTGATTGATAATTGGTATTGGAGAGGATTATT
>JANQBM010600776.1:0-37630 GCA_025594535.1 Erythroxylum domingense | reverse complement strand
ATACACTAAAATTGATCCTAGAATACTTAAACCCATGCATTTCTTAAGCTTCATGAACCAAAACCCTTCCAAAAATCTAAAAGTTTAAGCATAAACTTACCTTAAATCTTCACCAGTTATTGAGTCTCTTGGCTCAAATGGAAGCTCTAATCTTCCTTTTTCGTTTTCCCTTCTTGAACAACTTCAAAATCACTCTTTAAAACTAAAAAAATTGGAAACCTAGTTTAGCTTTCTCTTCTCTTCTTCTTCTCCCAAGACACTCTCTCTTCCTATCTTCAATTTTCATTTTCTTCTTCTTCAATTGTAAGACAACTATTCTTCTTCCCCTTTTTACCCTTAATGAGCCCAAAAAGTCCATCTTACCCTTCCTTATAAGCTTATGCTCTTTCAACCTTACGTGGTCTTCCAAAAATACCCTTCAACCTTCTTACTACTTTAATACAACTACACCGTATAGCTTTTCATTATATCTTATACTGCTTTAAGCCTCTGCTTAATTAAATTGACCTTGTCAACTGTCATTTGAAGTAACTTTGGTCCCACTAATCTCCTTTCTCCTTCTTCATCCCAACATATAGGAGTTCTACATCTCCTCCCATAAAATGCTTTATAAGGAGCCATCTAAATGCTTGAATGGTAAGAATTATTGTAAGCAAATTCGACCAATGGAAAATGCTCATCCTCAGCTCCTTTGAAATCCATCACACATGACCTGAACATTCCCTCAAGGGTTTGAATTTTCCTCTCAGATTGACCATCTTTTCGGGGGGTGAAAAGCAGTGCTAAAATTTAACTTGGTTCTTAGAGCCTCCTGTAAGCTTTCCCAAAATCACGAAGTAAATCGAGGATCTCAGTCATAAACTATAGAATCTGGAATACCATGTAGCCTCGCTATCTCATCAATATACCTCTTTGTCAGTACATGTAGAGAATTAGTCTGTTTAATTGCCAGAAAATGGACTGACTTTGACAAACGATCAATAATAACCTATATAGCATCATGCTTCCTACTGGTCTTGGGCAAACCCTTTGCCACTTCCACTCGAGAATAGACAATGGCCTTAACTTGCTTGAAGGTGCTTGGTGTTCAGCCTTGGCTTGCTGACACACTAGATACTTACTTGTATATTCTGCTACATCCCTCTTTATGCCTTTCCACCAGAAATGCTCTTTCAAATCTTTGTACATTCTAGTGCTACATGGGTGCATAGCATAAGGCACATTATGTGCCTCGTCAAGTATCTCATCTTTTACCTCCTGGACATTTGGAATATAGAGTCAGTTGCCTACAACCGTAAGTCCATCATCCCTCACTACCATTTCAGATTTCTTACCATTTTGAATTTCTTCTCAAAGTTCGTTCAATTCTGCATCTTTCTCCCTCAGTATCGGTCTCACTCTGAAATTTTCCATAATATAATCAGGCTCCTCCTGTGTCAAACTTATCATTAGCTTAGCCATCACTGTCAATAATGAAAAATAAACTATCTAAATATAGGCTATGGAGGATTTCCTACTCAAGGCATCCGTCAACACATTCACCTTTCCTGGGTGGTATTCAATCCATAAGTCATAATCCTTAAGCAACTCTAACCACCTTCTCTGTCTAAAATTTAACTCTTTCTAGCTTAACAAGTACTTGAGACTTTTATGATCTGTAAAAATCCTCGCTTGAACTCCATACAAATAATGTCTTTAAATCTTCAGGGTAAAAATTACTACTGCCAATTCTAGATCATGGGTCGGATAATTCAACTCATACTGCTTCAATTATTGCGAGGCATAAGCTATTACTTTATCTCCCTTCATCAACACACAACCCAAACCCTTCCTTGAAGCATTACTGTAAAATGTATAACCCTCATCTTCCACAGGCAGAGTCAAAATTGGAGCACTTGTTAATCTGTGCTTAAGTTCCTCAAAGCTTTTTTGACATTCATCACTCCATATAAGCCTCTAATTTTTCCTTAATAACTTGGTCATTGGGGTAGCTATCATGGAGAATCCTTCAACAAATCTCCTATAATATCCTGCCAGACCTAAAAACCTCCTAACTTCTACAACTATCATTGGTGCATGCCACCTCAGCACTGCTTAAATTTTTTCGAATCAACATGTACTCCATCCTTTGAGATCATATACCTAAGAAAGATCACTTTGTGAAGTCAAAATTTACATTTGTTGAATTTGGCATAAATTTCCCTCTCCCTCAGTGTTTACAACACTATCCAGAGATGTTTTTCATGTTCCCCTTCGTTCTAGGAATAAACCAGAATGTCATCGATAAACACTATGCCAAATTGATCTAAATACTACTTGAAGACCCTATTTATAAGATCCATGAATACAGACGGAGAATTAGTCAATCCAAATGGCATGACTAGGAACTCATAATGCCTATAACGGATCCTAAAAGCTATCTTGTTCACATCAGACTCTTTGATTATGAGCTGATGATAGCCTATCCTGAGATCAGTTTTAGAGAAGACCTTTTCTCCTTCAACTAGTCAAACAGATCATCGATTCGTGGCAGAGGGTACTTGTTCTTAATGGTCACCTTATTGAGTCTCTGATAATCAATACACATACGTCATGTCCCATCCTTCTTCTTAACAAATAGAACAGGCGCTCCCCATGGCAACGAACTTGGCCTTACATACCCCTTCTCTAAAAGCTCTTTCAACTGTTCCTTGAGCTCTTTTAATTCAGTTGGAGCCATTCTATATGGTGGTATATAAATGGATGTTGTACTAGGAATCAAGTCGATGGCAAACTCAATTTTCCTTACCGATGGCAAACCAGGTAAGTCTTATGAAAACACGTCGAGAAACTCCCTCATAATCGGAAAATCTTATAACTTCCTTTCATTCACATCAGTATCCACGACGTGTGCCAAGAAGGCTTCACACCCCTTTTTTATCATCCTGTCAGCTAACAAAGTTGAAATCATTCTAGGTGACGACATTCTTTTGTCTCCTCTAAAAGTCACCTTCTATCTATTGCCAAAGTTAAACTCTACCTCTTTGAGACTACAGTTTAACTTTGCACAATATTTCTCCATGGCATCCATACCTAGTATAACATCTAGACCCTTTAGCTCTAGCGGCAGTAAGTCTACTACTAGTCTAGCACCCTCAATAACTAGTTCACAATCTCTATGCACTTAACTTATTATCACCTTCCTCCCTAAAGGAGTGCTAATAATCAATAGATCTCCCAATGGTACCAATTTCACACCACATAATGTCATGCTTGCAGAAACAAATGAATATGTGGAGCCAAAATCAATTAAGGCATATAATTTTGAATTAAATAAGTAAGCCACACCCGTGACAACTTCAGGTGCATTACGACCTCCTCTCTAATCATAGAAAATACCCTGGCCTGTGCCTGACCCCTTGGCCTTCCTAGAGGAATAGCCTTCCTTGAAGCCCCAGAACTGCCCACCTCAGTGACTGGCCTAGTTCCCACTGTTTCTATTCTCCTTGGGGTTTACAACTGTGACCCATCTTGCCTTGTCATATGGGGACATTCCCTAATCATATGTCCCTTCTTCCTGCATCGAAAACATGCTCCAAGTAACTTGAAGCACTCTCCTTTATGAAATTTCCCACAATGCTCACATTGACGGTTCATGTACCTACTCCTCTTCACCCTTTTTTTGCCTCCCACAGTTGAAGTTTGCGCCGAAGCTGCCCTTGATTTCTTGTTCTTAGTGGAGGCACTACTCCCCACCTCACTCTGAGTATGAAAACTCCTTGTACTCCTCTTAGGAACTGGAGCACTCATTCTCTTCTTGGAAGATTGCTCCCAGTTCTTCCTCTTCTTATTCACTTCATACTTGATATTCTCCAATTTCTCGGCCTGAAGTCCAGCATCTACCAACTACTGGTAGTCATAGAAGTTTTGGATCAGCACCTTCTCCTTGATCCCTAAATGAAATACTCCCTCAAACTTGTGACATTTATCCACCTCATTCACCACAATGTTAGCCACA
Source organism: Erythroxylum domingense (assembly GCA_025594535.1). NCBI lineage: Eukaryota > Viridiplantae > Streptophyta > Magnoliopsida > Malpighiales > Erythroxylaceae > Erythroxylum > Erythroxylum domingense. The sequence continues at coordinate 33,633 of JANQBM010600776.1, read as the reverse complement.
TATCGGGAAAACTGAGTGAACTTTAGTTCACACTCACTCACACTCATGTCCCTCTGTGTGAGATTTAGAAACTCCCTGGCCTTCTTTTGTACATAAACCCTAAAGAGGTACTTCTTCCTGAACACTTCCACAAACTCTCTCCATGATAACATTAAAGGCCTAACCTAACTATGGGGCACTGATCCCATCAATGCAGTGTGTCCCCTTACATCAAGCTTACTGTATAATCCAATTTCTCTTCATCAGTGCACTTCATCTAAAGTAGGACTATCTTGGTCCTCTTCAACCATGCTTCAGCCACTTCTGGATTTATAGTTTCATTAAAATCTACAGCTCCATATTTAAGGAGCTTATCATACTGCCCACTTCTCTCCACCAAAGCTGGCATCGAAACTTGTAACCCTTAGCCCATGCATATGTGAAAGACTGAGAAAAGGCTTGAAAGAACCGCGGATCCATATTAAACATAGGAGAAGCAGGCGGTGGCATTTCATGCTGCACACTAGGTGCCTCAAAATCAGGAGCAAATGTGTCCCCACGTTATGTGGGACATACCATTCATCTGTACTTCCTTGGTGAGAGTCAGATCGAGTCAGAGCTCCTCAAGTTCTTTTTCAAGGCGGCATATTCACTCCTTCAATTAAAAACATTTTAAAAAAACTTTTAGTTCATGCTTCAAAATAAACAATCTCAAATAATCTAAAACAATACAAAACAATGCATATGGTTCATTTAAAAACAATGCATTTTCATTTCACATTTTTAAAATCTACTCATTCAAATCCTAGGATATTACTAAACCTAGTCCCCATCCTGGATCTAAACCTAGTCGCTCTGATACCATAAGATGTTGGACCCCATTTTCGGAGCCCAACTATCCGAATGTTATAAAATGTGAGCGTGTGTATTAACCTGTAGGGTTATTTCCATAAACTTTCATTAGCCATCATCGGTTCATCTTCATTCTTATAACATCCCAAAAGTTTCCTATTATATAGGTCAAGATATTCTTAAAAGCCAAAGTATGCTCATACTAAGTCATTCTCCTCCAATCAATTCCCTCACTTTCTTTCCATTAATTTTTTTGAAATCAACACCAAAGGCCACTAATTTTTTTTATAGGGATAGAAACAAAATGGGTTAGGAATCTTTTGGTTCAATAATCACTTCATTTGGAGGTCAAACAATAAAGTTATTGCCAAAAGAGTTAACCAAGATTATGTCCTCAATCATATTGTACCTATCTTGGGACAATTAGCGTAACTTTCACTAGAGATATCGGATCGTGGTCGTTTTAAGGAAGTTTCAAAAAGGACTTCGAAATCTACAACTTTCATGAAAACGCTGGAGAAAAATTTTTGCCATCTAGAGGGTCAAAATCGCTTTGTCCGGTGCCTCGTCTAGTACCTATGCTTCATCTAAAGACCATATCTTTTGCATCCAAAGTCCAAAAATTCCAAAAGGTATATCGTTGGATAGCTAAGAAAAAGATCTACAACTTCTAAATAGAAAACTCTATCTAATTCAGCCTAGATCAATACAGATTTTCCATAGAAGTTAGAACACAAAATTTTACCCTTATGAGGTGAGCTTAAAGGTCGTGGGTAACAATTTTATAATTGGTAACAAGCAAAACCTTTGTAAAATTCACAAGGCATCATGAAACATATATTTCCAATTTGTTAATTTATCAATCACTTTATAATTAACCCAAATCATGCATTCAATAAACTTGTTAACATATAAACACATCAAAATGGTTTGGGAGGTCCAAAAATAGAAAGAGCTAACACATTCCCATGAAATGGTGCTGTATAGTCATGAACAGAATGAACTAACACAATCCCACATAGTGGTTTTTTGTAGTCGTAAACATGAGGCAGTCCCTGAAGGAGCTCCATGCCATATGCGAGCAGGCGGGAGAAGCCTTTAGTTAAAGTTCACTTGACATACAGAATAGACCAGACCAAACCCGCATAACATGTATTTCATGACTATTAAACTTATTGCCCAAAATGGCACTTTTTTTGAAAAATGATTTCATAAACATAGTAATTTATTTATTTCAAAAAAGATTCATTTTTGCATCCTTTTCATAAATCATCCACACAATATTCACATACCAAACAGATAGCACTTTCTCAAAGCATTCAAAGAGCAATAAATGCACATTTATAATACAATTGAAAAACATTTACTTTCTTGATTTGGAAGAAACATTAATGGCTTATTATTCAATTATAAAAATGTAACCCACCTTGAATTCCTTGCTTAACAATTGCTCAAAGATGCCTCTCTTCTTGCTCCTCTTGCCTCTCCTTTTGATTTCCTTCAATATTGGCCAAAAAAATCCCAATTTAATAGGACTTCCAATTGAGAATTCAAAGAAATATATAAACTAAAATTGACCCTAGAATACTTAAACCCATGCATTTCTTAAGCTTCATGAACCTTCCCAAAATTCAAAACTTTAAACATAAACTTACCTTAAATCTTCACCAATTATTGAATCTCTTGGCTCAAATGGAAGCTCTAATCTTTCTCTTTCTTTTTCACTTCTTGAACAACTTTAAAATCACTCTTTAAAACTAAGAAAATTGGAAATCTAGTTTAGCTTTCTCTTCTTTTCTTCTTCCCCCATGAAACTCTCTCTTCCTCTCTTCAATTTTCGTTTTCTTCTTCTTCAATTGCAAGACAACTATTCTTCTTCCCCTTCTTACCCTTAATGAGCCCAAAAAGTCCATCTTTCTCTTCATTATAAGCTTATGCTCTTTTAACCTTAAGTGGTCTTCCAAAAATACCCTTCAACCTTCTTACTACTTTAATACAACTAAACCATATAATAAAAATCCTACTAACATTAACATAATAATTAAATCCAAAAACTTAATTTATCAAAACCTCATAATTCATTCAAATCATGCTTAAATAAATAATAAACAAATTCAGGGCCATCATGAATAATGTTGATGCTTATTAAAATAATTGTACATGCATTCATTGACATTTTTTTGGTATAAGTAATTTTAATGTGATTAAAATGTGAATTGTGGATTATTTGACTTGAAAATTGAATTGGTGTGTATTAAAATTGATTTTGTATTTTTGGTGATATTTTGAAAATTTATCGAAACTTTGGGGTATTTTAGACTAGGGAAAAATGTATAAATAGGAGACAAATGAATGTGTGATATTTGGTAGCTTAGATGAATGACAAATGGACTAATTATGGAGTGACAAACAGACTTATTAATGTGTGACATGCGGACCAATAGCTAAGAGACAAATGGTAGCTTTACATAGGTGACAAATGGTTAACATGCATAGGAGATATGTGTATTTTTGTGTTATTGGCTTTTCCATGTTACCCCTTCCAATGTCTTCAACCATTTGAGGTTTTTGATTGTCACTGCATCCTTGTGTTTTTTCCATCCACTGAAATCTCTAATTTGCTCTCCCCATTTCTAGAATTTTGCTGAAGGATTTCAAGGTTAAAACAAGTTATGCTTTAAGTTTTATAGTAGTTTAAATGACATTAAGATTATGTTTTAATGTATGTAAATGGATGCATATGTGGGTAGTGAACGAAGAAGCAAATTTGGTGATATGATTAACAAGATGAAGGATTGTGGTAATTGGAGTTAAATGAAGAGTAGTGAAATGTAGAAAATGCAATAAGGAAAAATATGGAATTAGGTTCTGATTTTGAGTGATGATCACTCATGAAATTGTGAATTTTGACTAGAGAATTCTGAACTGGAAATGTAGGTTTAATTGAATCATTAACTTGAAAGGATAAAGAAATGATAGGATTTTGGCAATGAAGTGGGCTAGAGTATGTTATATGTAGGGTTTTTACTAAACATGCATCTGTATCTTGGACATATATTGATCTGTGACTATCTAAATTAGATGTATTTTGATTTAACTTAAACTAGAAATATATATATGGCCATAATTTTCATGCAGAAGTCGAATTTGAATTCTATAACTAAAGGTTTTGAAATTTAGCTTGAAGTTGAGCACTGCCGTTGGCATTAACACTATCCTTAGTAGAAATCGTTTCCTATTTTATCGAATAAACTGTATTGATTTAGACTGAATCAGATCAAGTTGTCTTCATAAAAGTTCTAACTTACTCTCTTATATTTCTATTGGTATAAAGTTTGTAAATTTTGGATATCGTAATTGAGAGATATGGGATTTACAAGTTCGAGTGCACATTAGGGGTGCACGATCGTGCACATGCGAGTACACGATCGTGCACTAACATTACAAGTAGGGGAGTGCATGATCATGGACAAGCACGATCGTGCACTATTCCTTCAACCATGGGAGTGCGCAATCATGCACATGCACGATCTTGCACTAGCTAAAATTTTGAATGTGCACAGTCTGTAATATTTGAGCATAACCCTTGGAATACTAATCCAAATTGAATGATTTCTGTTGCATTTGAAGACATAGAGGAACATTTGATTAGAAGAACTTATTATTTAAAAATTTTAATTTTTGGGCCAAAATAGCCATGTAAATCTGACTCGAAATTTGCCTGAGAAAATTTGGAGAAAAATACAAAAAAAGGATTGTGGACATCGATTTATTTTTCATGGAAATGTTTTGATTATGCAATAGTTGAACAAACCAATGCTAGGCTATTTCCATATGAGGTATTAAGGTTTACGCTAGCTTAAATGAATTTAGTTGTTGTTAAATGAAAGGATTAAAGTGAGTAAAGTGCATTATGGATTAAAGAATGATTGGAAGGTGTTGTAAATTCATTATAAGGTGTATTAAGGAAACATACCTGAGAATTTGTCATTGAACATGCATATTACATGATACATTTATAAATTTATTTATAATTGATTATTTATATGAAAATGCATATGAGTGACATATAAATGTATGTGTTTTCATATAGAAGAACACGTTGAGCAACTGCTTCCAGAAATTGCCAGGGCATCAAGGCAATAGCCGAAAGGGAGCATTTGTGAGTAACCTAAGATGGTCTCACCTTGATTGTTTGTTTCAATTCTAAATTGATTTGATATGTGATAGTGTGTACTAATTTTCAGACATAAAATGTCCGAGGCATTTGATGCATGAATAATACATTGGAAGTGTTCCTTGAATGTGAATATGATTGACTACATGTATTCTCAGCTTATATGCTGAATGCCAGACCAAGTCCAATGACCAATGTAAATAAGAAAGTAATTGCAAATGCAATGGATTGAATTTGATGTTTGAAAATTTGATATGTAATTAATGCATGAAATACAAAGGTTGTTGTGACCGGAGTCGCTAGTGAAAAAGAGCTTAAAGCTCAGACATTTGTGGTAAGAGCCTATGGCTCAATTTATATGATAGAGCCCAGTATCCATGATGGATACAAGACAGTATGATAGAGCCCAGTATTCACAATGGATATGAGATAGTGAAAATGGCACTCATTCACAACAACTTAATTAAATGAAGTTGAGTCTCATAAATATTACATGATATGTGTGATTGGTTTTCGACGATTATAATTTGCATGATCGTAATGAAATGAATTGTATGGATTTTAAAATGTGACAAATTGTGAACAAAGTGTTTTGTGATATCACATGATGATAATTGTGATGTTGTGGATTATATGAAAGAATTAATTGTTATGTTGCATGACAAGAGTGAACCATCGAGAATGGTTACTCAATTGAGTTTACAAAACTCAACCTAATTGCAACGTTGATATTTTCAAGTTCGAGAGATCGACGACTTAGCTTCTAAGACTGCTTAGAAGAGATTTTGTACAACTTTTGTATAAAATACATGGCTCAAAGGTCGGTCAGCTAGGACTGAAGGATTAGTTTTAATTTTTTTTAAATCATCATGTATGTAGCATATTTTGTAGATAAAGTTGCGACTCTGATAGACGGATATTGTATAAACATGAATGATGGATATCATGCTACATTGTAAATTATGGTTTGTGAAATGAAATGCGGAGATTTTGGATTTAGACATTATGTTATTTATGATTTTAATTATGATGCTATGTAATGTATTGAAAGTGAGATAGTTAGCATGCCATTTCTATCGGGTATGTGCACATTCATCCGAAGGGTGTATGTGTAAATGTCAGATGGAAGTGGGGTGCTACAATGGTCATGTTTAAATTATATTGGAAATTAGATTAATGTTATGATGTGTAGGTTAGCTCTATCACTTAGCTCTATCACTAACTATTGGCACATGCTCTATCTTTACTGCTGCAGTTGTCTCCTCCCATTATATTAGCGAAGTTTAAATCTTTATGGAACAGCATATCAATGTGTCATTACATGTGATAGTTATGACTTGCTATATGTTTTAAGGTGTAATTTATTAAGCATTTAGTGTGAACATAAGTGTTGAGTGTGTATTTATGGTTTAATTGTGTTAGTTTATGTGTTTAAGTTGTTTTTATGGGTTAGTATGAGTTCTTCAGCTTAATTGTTATATTTTTTTTACGTATCTTGATGTGTTTGTTAGTGTTTTACAGTAAACAGTGAAGAACGGAAAAGTTGTAAATAGTTTCGAACCAAAAACATAGCCCACAATTATGGCACAGTAGGCCATGATTGTGACAGAGAGGATGAACCAAGGCAGCCAAGACACGAATGTACACTTTGGACACAGTCGTGACAGAGAGCTTGGATCTAGGCTATGATCATGCACTTTGGGTCACGATTATGATAGCGAGGGTTAAGTGCAGACCATGATCGTGGCCCAACCGGCCACTATCATAACCTGCATCGGGATAAAGTAAAAACTCGAGTTTTGCAAGATTTTTTTGGACCATTTTGACCCTGACTTAAAGCTAGGTTATCCAAAGTATAAATACATCGTAAATGGACAGAACCAGCAGCCTTGGAGAGTCTAAAAAGGGAGCATTTGTGTCATCCATATTATGAAAATAACCTAGCAAGTTATCAAGAGATTGAGGAAGGAGACGAAGGAAGAGAGTTATAGAGACAAAGCTTGACGTGATGTACTTCCCAGAATAGGTGGTTTTCCGTAGTCGTTGTCTCCACGAATCCATTTCGACAGCATTTCTATTTTTATTTCTATTTTATGGATGTATAAAATTAGGATGACTATTGAAATTAACTGTTGTCAAGTGTTGATTCATACCTAAACTCCCCTTTGGGATTTTGGTCCTTGAGATTAATAAAGTTTGGTTGATTATGTTTTTATTGATTTCATTGTGATTTAATATCTGTTCATTATAATTCAGCAATAAACTGAGAGGGTGAGTCAAGTGCAAATAATCAAATTAGACTAACGAGAGTTAGGTAATTTGATAGGTAGAGAATTGAATCAAACCGGTAGAATCGTGTAACAAGAGATCAAGCACAGGTTCCCGGTAGGTTATTAGAGAATTTTAGAACTAAATTAGGTTTTGGGTCAATTGTGAATCGAGAGATCACAATTCTATAACTTAAATTAGGGATTATCAATTAGGGTTAAGGATTATAACTTGAGAGAGAGAAATCTACCCTAGGATCATCTAGACCCATTAATTTGATAATTGCATAATTAGTTAAACTTTTGTTGATTTCGGATTAAAAATCCCCTTTCTCTCACTTGGTAATTTCTAGGTTGATTTGTGAATTGGGTTGTGTGATTTGTTACTTATTTACATTTTTGCAATTTAATTCTTGAAATTAATTATTTGATTAATTTATTTTCTACATTTGTTTATTTATTTTGAATTATTGTAGTTAGTACAACCTTAGATTTTAGGACTAGATTTCCCTCCTCGTAGGAACGGTACCTTAGGTACTACGCGAATGACCTGTGCACAAGTGATCTCCGCCTCTATCAAGCACAAGTGATCTCCGCCTCTATCACCATCATCACCTCAGTCAACAAGACAGTTTCATGTTCTAACCCTTTTCTTCTCTTTTTTGTTAGTATTTTCTTCTTATGTTTTTCGTATATTGTGTTTATTTTTGCCCAGGTGTGTTTGTGTACCCTTCTCACATAGTTATTAGGTTGCATTGTGCGAATTGTTTAAATGTTTCAATGGCTTAGACGAAGTGAAATTCATTTAATTTTGAACATAGTCTAGTAGATTGTAAATGATCATTAGCTCGCAAAATTAGTAAATTAAGGTTCTTTGGATAATTATATAGCTTAATTAGGACTTACTGTAAATTTAGCAACATCTAGGTTGTCACATTCATTCATAATTTGAGGCCTTTTAACTTAAGTAGCTTAGCTAATAATTTTCATGAGAACGAATAACTAAAAACAACAAGGTAGGTTAAAAAAATGTTTATTTTGTTAATAAATCACTATTCCACTTACCTTCGGGATATGAATAAAGCTAGTAGCTAGTTGAAAACATAATAATAACTGAGTAATCGGATTAAAACACATCACAAATGTGTGCATTTGTGTCAAAAAGCTATAATGACGTTTCAACCAAGCTGTCTAATAAAAAGACTTAGTCGAGTAACTGGATCGGCATTCATCACCAATGTTTGTCTTCGAGTAAAAGACTAAGTCCGTGTTTAAAAAATGAAAAAAATTCTTTGTAATAAAAACCTACCAAACTTATAATAAGATTGAATTTTCATGAAAATGTACTTAGCAACAGTTATAGAGTCTGAAAGACCAAAGAATTATTAACGTGTGTGTACAATTTAAAAGGGTAAATAAATTGACATTTAGATCTTGATTAATTTGTATATTTAGTTGAAAGCCTTTAGACATAGATTTTGCTTGTTAATGATTAGATATAACTTGTCAGATTGTGTTCAAGATTAAATTTACTTCATGAAGTCGAAGCCATTGCCTCATTTTTGCATTGTGTGTATTGTGTGTTATGTGTTTTTTGTGTTGTTTGATTGAGGACAAGCAAACATTTAAGTATGGGGATATTGATAGTTGTGATTTGTATTGTGTTTTAAAATGCAATTTGTTAGGCATTTAGTATGAATTTGAGTGTTGAGTGTGCATTTATTGTTTAATTGTGTTAGTTTATGTGTTTAAGTATTTTTATGGGTTAGTATGAGTCTTTGAGCTTAATTGTTATATTTTTTAGGTACCTTGATGTGTTTGTTAGTGTTTCAGGGTAAATGGTGAAGAACGAAGAAGTTGCAAAGAGTTTTGGGCCAAAAACATTGCCCACGATCATGACAGAAGGGGACGAGCTAAGGCAACCAAGCCACAATCGTGCACTTTGGGCACGGTTATGACATAGAACTTAAATCCAGGCCACGATCGTGCACTTTAGGTCACGATCAGGATAGAGAGGGTTAAGCACTAGCCACGATCTTGTCAAACAGGGCCATGATCATGGCCTACGTCAGGTTAATGCAAAAACTCGAGTTTCGTAAGATTTTTCAGACTGTTTTAGACCTTGACTTAAACCTAGGGCATCCAAAGTATAAATACATCATAAAGGGACAGAACCAATAGCCTTAGAGAGTTTGAAAAGAGAGCATTCACGTCAGCCACATTTTGAAAAAAAACCTAGAGAGTTATCGCGAGATTGAGTAAGGAGATGAAGGAAAAGAGTCATGAAGATGAAGCTTGACGCGACGTACTTCTCGAAATACGTGGTTTCCCATAGTCGCTGCCTCTAGAATCTGTTTTGACAGTATTTCTATTTTTATTTCAATTTTATGGATGTATGAAATTGGGATGATTGTTAAAATTAATAGTTATTGAGTGTTGATTCATATGTAAACTCACCTTCGAGTTTTTGGTCCTTCAGAGTAATAAAGTTTGGTTGATTATGTTTTTATTGATTTAATTGTGATTTAATATCTTTTCGTAATAATTCAGCAATAAACTGAGAGGGTGAGCCAAATGAAAATAATCAAATTAGGCTAACAAGAGTTAGGTTTGAATCAAACTGGTATAATCGTGTAACGAGAGATAAATCATAAGCTCCTGGTAGGTTATTAGACAATTTTAGAACTAATTTAGGTTTGTGTCAATTATGAACCGAGAGATCACAACTCCATAATTTAAATTAGAGATTTTCAATTAGGGTTAAGGATTATAACTCGAAAGAGAGTAATCTACCCTAGGACTGTCTAGACCTATTAATTCGATAATTGCAAAATCAGTTAGATTTTTGTTAATTTTGGATTAAAAATCCCCTTTCTCTCACTTGGTAATTTCTAGGTTGATTTATGGATTAGGTTGTGTGATTTGTTACTTGTTTAGATTTCTACAGTTTAATTCTTGAAATTAATTGTTTGATTGATTTATTTTCTACATTAGTTTATTTATTTTGAATTATTGTAGTTAGTACAACCTTAGATTTTAGGACTAGACTTCCCTCCTCTTGGGATCGATCCCTTACGTACTACGTGAACGAATCGTGCGCTTGCAAAAATTACCAAGGTTATGTAACCTTGCGATCAACATGTACTCCATAACATAGACTATAATAATACTGTTAATGGTGGTGGTGGTGGTGGTTGTGGTGAAGTAGCCTGTCTATTAGGCCTTATCATCTAAAACTCTTAGGTAATAGCCTTTTCATCCACTTATGATAGAGAACCAATAACTATAAAATACATCCTTAACTATTTTTTCATAGCGTGATCATCTTCATTGCCTAAAAAGTGTCATAGCTATAAGTGTGGGGATCATTTCCAAAATAAGCTCTAAATCCTCCAAAGGTATCCTAACCCACAAACTACGTGTTTCATCATCAATCCTTGATAAATGGACCCAAAGTCAACTATATTAAAGTAACCCTAAACAAATTTACTAAATAGCACGACCCTCTTCCTTTTACGTATATGATAGAGAAAAAACAAGTCCCTCCTTACGATGACATCTTGCTTGTTTATAAAGAGTGAACTAAGAGCTTGTACATGTATAATGTCAAAGGGAATCTAAATCAAAATGTCTTGGATTTAGTGGGTTGGTAGGCTAGACTGTCACCACTAATCACTAATTATCGTGTTAGTATTTAGGAAGTCTTAGTTAATATGCATGCAACAAGGTGCCAAGGTCCTTACAAACTCCTCATTGTAAAACCCATCACAAACTATGAATTGGCTATAGCATATGGTATAGTCCATACCTCCTAGTTTGTCTCAAAGTGTCGCTATGTTTGCCCATAATTTCTTTGTGCCATCAACCTGCAAAGTACATATAAATTCTAACTTAACTCCTCATATACTGGTTCTTCGTATTTGAAGATGTTTACCTATATGTTGAAAGAGATAATCTCAAACTATGTTATCAAGATTGATTCGTTTAAGGTTGTTATAGTCAATATAAGGTTGTTATAGTCAATATATCAGGATGCCTCAAATTATTGTGAATGGAAGGATTAGAACTTATTCAGGCATGCCTTGATAGTGAAATGAAGCAACTAATTATCTTACTACTTCTACTACTCTTTATAGGATTTTATGTCTTAGCTAGAAGTTGTTGTGACAACTTAGGTGTTCTTGCTAGCCTACACTACCTCATTTGATGTTTCCTCAGGGTAACTACATATATGATGATGCAGTGGTGTCCATTATGATCCTCTTACATAATAGATGATATGTTGACCTTTTGGGTGGTTTAGTGATAGATGCATATTTAACTGCAAATATATACCCATCTGTAATGCATTTTACTTGATATTTTACAATTTTGTTGTATATTTGGTACTAAACTTGCTCCAAGTACAATTATAGGTGATAATTGACTTCATGCACAGAAAGGAGAAGAATTCAAATGAAATCACAATATAAAACAAAGATCTGAAGCAACTTAGACTTATACAGATTTGCATATTCCTATGTAAGTCTTTGTGAACGTCAAAATCACAATTTTGGGTGTTTCTGGAGCTATATTGTCATTAGCATAGTATGTCCCAAGAACCTTAATTTTTACTATAAAAGAACGTGAGTGGAGGCAATAAAAGAGCGTTATATTTTGAAACAGTTTTGAGATGTAAGTAATCGCATGTTTCGATATGAAAAAGTTTTAATGTTGTTAACCTCGATATTACCACGCACGAGTAGTTTGCGTAGTAACTAAGGTGTCGATCCTATGAGGACGTTATTCTAATCCTAAAATCTAAGGCTGAACTTAGTTCATAATAATTCAAAACGAGCAAAACTAAATAAGAAAATATTCATTCAAGCAATTAATTCCAATAATCAAATTCAAAAATATAGACAGATAGCAAATGCATACCCACTTACAAAACAACATAAAAACTACCAATTAAGAACGAGGAGATTTTTTATCTAACTTTAAAGAAAACCTAATTAATTATGAAATTATTGAATCACTAGTTTTAGATAGTCCTAGGGTTGATTACTCTCTCTCGAGTTATAATTATTAACTCTAATTATTAACCCTAATCAGATTATGAGAAATTACAACCTCTCGATTCACAATTTGTCCTAAAACCTAAATTAGATTTTAAGTTGTCCAATAATCTACTGAAACTTATGTAAGATCTCTCGTTACACAAATTTACCGGTTCGATTCAATTCTTGATATATTAAACTATCGAACTCTCGTTAGTGCAATTAATGATTTTTACTTGGTTCATAGTCTCAGTTTGTTATAAAGTTATGAAGTGAAAATTTTGAATCACAAATAATTCAATAAAAACACAAAAAATCAACTTTCATTAATATTAAAGAAAAAATTCTCAAAGGTGAGTTTAGATAAGTACTTAACATTCAACTAATCTATCATCTATGGCTATCTCAAATTCAATACAATCATAAAGAACGAAATAAAACAAGAAATAGACTCTGAACAGAATGACGAAATAAAACAAGAAATAGTGGGAAATCTCCTGTTTCGGGAAGTAATTCGCGTAGGCTTTGTCTCCATGTCTCTCTTCCTTCATTTCGTTCCTCAACCTCTTGATAAAGCTCTCTAGGGTTTTGAGATTTGGCTTATGCAGAAAGCTCCTCCTTTATATTCTTCATGTTCTTTAAATACCTTAGCATCCCTAGGGTTTTTTCGGGGTCAAAAAATTCTGAAAAATCCCTCAAATTTTGATTTTTTCTCCTGTTTCCGCGTCTGCCAAAGGCAAGCCACAATCTTGACTAGTATTGTATCTATCTTCCATGATCATGGCCTATGGCAGAGTATTTTTGTCACAATCGTGTCCCTTGGGCCACGATGGTGGGCTAACTCACTTAGTTCTGTCATGATAGTGGCCTATTGTACCACGATTGTAGGTCGTGGTTTCAGCCTGAAAGTCTCCGAAACTTCTCTATTCTTCGTTATTGGCCCTGAAACACTAACAAACACATCAAGGTACCTCCAAAACATAATATTTAAACTCAAAGACTTATACTAACCCATAAAAACTCTTAAATACATAAACTAACACAATTCTAACCTAACACATACTAAACGCTCAAATTAACACTTAATACATAACAAATTAAATACTAAAACATGATATAAATCACACCTATTAATAAGATACCTAGGGACAAGACAATTTTGATCAAGGGACAAGGAAATATAAATTTAACATTAAGATATCTAATAAAAAGCTACATCATATCCAAACTTGCAATACGATTCAATAGAAGAAAAAGGGAGGTATATAATTATAATTCCTTTAGTTTTATTAGTATTTCTTTATATTTATCTTTGATTTCATTTTCTATGATTAGTAACTAAAACTGTTTAGTATCTAGGTGTGATGAAACCTAGTTTGGGATAGCAATATGTTTTAATCTTTTACTCATTGTAAATGTATTGAATGATTATTATGATTCAACTATGTTTTTTGTTCTTGTTCTAATATATCTGGAATATTAAAGCAAGAATCGATTTCATAAAATTGAGATTGAGAAATACTCTTATATGAATAGATCTACCATAATTGAAAGGAGTTACAAGCAAACATAGAGATAGGTTGATATAAATCCTTTGGTTCAGGATCAAACCTAATAATGGAATTCATAAATCGATAATAAAATCCTAGTGTTTTTAAATAGAAAGAGTTCTATTAATAAAATGATAGATTAGTTGTTAATAGTCTTAAGAGAGTTATTAACATAATATAGTAATTTTCACATTTTAATAATCAATAATATAATTACAAGATAGAAGGTTCACAATTCAAGGACTTTTAGGGAGATTCAACACCTAGGCATAACTATTTGATATTGATTTTTCTTTGTATCCTACTTATCCTGAGTTCAAAATTATTTAATCTTAATTTAGTTTTTAGCTTTATTTTTAACTAAAACCAAAATCTAATTTTTATTGTGCCCAAAATAAGTTATAAAATTACCTAGGCTATCCTACTCGCAAGTATACAAGGAAGTTGTAGTTGATTAACCAGGGTCGTCTCTCACGAAGGTGAAATTGATTCACTTAAATTAATCTTGAAAGAAAAATAAAAATATATGTAATCCTAAACATTCCATCTTGATTATTGAGTGAAGGCTTTAAATAAAATTACAAAATTAAATTGAGAAGTAAACTAATTTAACTAGAAGAAAAACGAATAGATTATTCAAAGTGGAAAACTCCTGAGAATTAATTTCACTAATTTAATCTCTTATATATGACTAAGGCGAAATGATCGGATAATTCTCTTAGTGATTACTAATTTTATTCTAAAATCAATTCAAATAACAATCGAATCTAACTTTTGTATTCGACAAGTTTATCATCCAATTAATTCTGGAAACTCGACTGATAATTACAGCTTAAGTTAATATATTTCTAGTTTTTAACCTAAACGTCAATAATTTCTTGTTCCATATTAAACTTCTTCTCTCAACCCTTTGTTTAATACCAAAATCGTGCAAAGTTTGGTCATGTTATTTCATCCATTCAGTTCATAAACTATAGAAAACTTAAGACAACAATACAGTCCCTCAATCATGCATATTTGACTAAAATAATTACATTAATCCTTAAGGAAAAGAGATTAGCCCATCATGGAAATAACAAGATTCATCATCTTCATATACTTCAATCCCATCTTTATCAGTATTAGTATAAAAGAAGTATTAAAGAAATAAACCAATTTAATAACCAAATGAACTATCAAAAGCTACAGAGTGAAAGTCAGTTAAGCTACAAAATAACGACTTAAGTAAAATAACAAAGAAACATTGCAATAGATAAAGAATAAAATAAGAAAACAAGGATTGGATGAGGGAGTAGTGGTGGTCTCCTGTCTCTCAAGCTTTCTGCTTTGGTTCTCACCTTTTGCCTCTGCTTGGTTCTCACTCATAATACTCCGTGAACAGGCTATTCTTTGTATATTTAGCCAAAATCAACAAGTACTTCAATTTGAAGAACCATCAATAAGTATGATAGAAACTCGTTCCACTCTCCATCCTCTCAGGCATTCAAAGGTAGGATATATTCACTTATAATTTATTTCATGTAAGGCATCTACCATAGGCTTGCTTACTAATCCAATCTCCACAACTTATATCAAACATAAACATCAATCTGAAGGTCTTTATTTTAGTTGTAATAGGGTCGGGCTAAATGTAGGAAAAAAGGAAAATCATAATTTAAAACCATATAACAAATTGAGTATTTAAAGTAATACAAACATTAAAGCATAAAACACTCACTTCTTTCCTTTCAAGTTAAATTAGCCCTCCCCTTTTTATATCTATCCTCTTCTTTTCATTTTTCTAATTGTCTTGTCTTCCTTCCTATTACTTTTTTATTTCTTTTTTCTTTTTTCTTATTTTTTATTTAGAACAACATCAAGTTTAGAAGAGGTAAAATGTAGAGGAGAGATATAAATTATTACAACCGTACTCATTCTTAACTCAAAAACCAATTATATCCTATTATTCCCCTACACTTATTCAAGAAATTATTCCCTAAACTCAATTCCTACCTATTCAAATGCTCAATTCGTCCTTATGGTAGGTATGATGAAAAAGTTAAATAATCAAAGGTGAGGCTCACATTTGGGTTTAAAGAAGAAATGGTTTATATTAAGCTCAAAGGGGCTCATTGAGGGTGAAATTATAGTGATTTTTTAACCAAAAAGGGTATATCCTAATTGCTTTCTTCATTTCAATGTTTTCGTAAGAATATATGATCTTGAATAGTATTTGCAAGCAACTTCTAAAGTTCCTTAATCATAAAAGAACACTTTAGCAAAGAATACTTGAATTTGTTGTTAAATATTTCAAAAGGGCTCAAATTCTTACCAAATGAAAACTGTCACTCATCTATCATAATAAGCTAATGTCCCTTTAATCAAAATCCAAGTCAATCACCCTATGTATGCAAGTATACTCATTCGCTCATATTATGCATTTCTAATCCAGATCGAGTTCATTTAATGACCTTGTATCTCTAACTATTAAATGGGCAAAAACAAAAACACAATAACAAAAAATCATAATATATCAATCAAGGTATTGACAGTGGCCATAAAAGGCCTCCCTAAGAGTATGGTGTGCTCCTTCCTTTGTTCTTTAACCTCCCTTATATCTAGGAAAACAAAGTCCATAAGAAAAATCAATCCTCTATCCTTCATTAGCACATCCTATATTATTCCTTTCAAATAACGGATTGACCTATCAGCTAATTGTAAACACGTTTGTAGGTCTTAACTATCCTCGATCCAATTCCTTATAAATACAGTGAGGCATAAGATTTATACTCAACCCAAGGTTAAGCATATCCTTAACCTCATTACCATTACTCATTGATACTTGCACAAGAAAATTCCTTGGCTCTTTCAATTTTGGGGGGTAATTACTACTAAAGCACTGCACTTGCAACTTCTAAAACTATCACCTTTTCGTTTGACTCAAACTTTTAATTTTTGGTTCTTAGTTCCTTGAAAAACTTCACAGAAGCTGGAATGTTCTTGATCACACCTAACAGAGGGAGATTAATATTAACTTTGAAAAACATGTTATATAGATTAGAAAATTGTTTATCTTTTTTTAATTCCTTAAGGCAGCTTAGATAAGAGATCGGTGGTCTATAAGGATTAGTCACCTTATGTAGTCTTGGTATTTCATTGCAATTGGTAGCATGCCCTAGTGTTTCACCTTTTTTAACATGACTTGAAAAGTTGTCATGCCTAGTTCTTTCTTCATTCTACTCACTTGTTTTATTGGTAAAGCTCTCCTCCTCTTGATTACCTACACCAAATAGATTAGAAGGCATCTCAACATGATTATCAATCAGTTACCAATTTTTAGAATAGTAACTACTTGGTCTTACTTGGGTTGACTGGGTAACTTCCCTTTTTAATTGTTATGCATTTGAGCCGTCAGTTGCCCTACTTGAATCTCAATCCTCCTTAAAGATGCTTCCAATGAGTTAAATCTCTTATTGCCAATTTCTTGATTCTGAGCTATTACCTGAATAAACATATTCAAGCTTTCCTCCAAAGAAGGCTTGCTTGATGGGTTTCGAAGTGAGGATTGCCCTTGATAATAATTTGGCCCCCAAAAATTTTATTATTATGGTTGAGGCTTTACTAATGGATTGTCGGTCTTCTATGAAAAATTGGATAGTTTCTCTAACTAGGGTTTTAGGTGTCTGAGTATGGATCATTTCACTTCATTGGTTGAAAATCATTGAGTAAGTTCACTTGTTATTCTCTATCTACAAAAGACTCATAAGAATATGAACAAAAATTAGCTCCATGAACATAAGTTCCACATATAACACATATCTCTTGATTTGGAACGTTTTGGGGTAGTCTTATAGTTAGCATGTTTATATGCCTTGTTAACTCAACTAACTGTATAGCCAGTTCTTGATTTGAGCTCGCTTTATGAACTCCAACTCTTCTTCCCCTCACGCTCTTTTGTTGAGAATTTCTCCCAACATTTCGAAGATTTCATACGTTTCTTAGGTCGTCTTCTCTCCCATAACTCCTTCTGCTACATTGTCCACTGGATACTAACACTGTTGCGTTAATCCATCATAGAAGAATTGGTTATGCATATGAAGTTGAAAATGATGGTATGGATACTGTGTGAGCAAGGGTTTGAAGCATTCCCATGCCTCACGGAATGGCTCTCCCTCCATATGAGTGAAGGTTGTTATCTTCATTTGTAACTCGAAAGTCTTTTCATGGGAATATAACTTTTCCATTAATTTGTTGTACACATTCTCCCATGTAATTAATGAACTGGGAGGAAGGATCATCGACCTTATCTTGGTGCGATTCTTCAATATGTATAAGAAACACCTCATCCTAAGTTGATCTTCATTTAGGCCATCCAAAGGAAAGGTTTGCAGAGAGGTATAAAATTCCCAAATTAAGTTCAAAGGATCTTCATGGGGAACCCCATAGAAAGATGGCAGCATGTTGTAGTGAATGATCTTCAATTCAAAGTTTTGAGTTGCCTCTTCCAAACGTATGCATAAAGTGGCAGTACGAATTACTTGTCTGGCATACTCCTTCATTACTGGCTACCTTTCACCAATCTCTTAATCTTCAGTCTTGGCTTTCTTGAGATTGTCTTCAAAGTCCCTTTAAGGTCCTCTTATCTGATGCACGATGTCAATAAAGGGAGCAAGTTAGCTTTCCTGAGACCTCCTTGCTTGTGTAAACCAAATAAAAAAGGTGAATTAATAAGAAATTACTAAAAAAATTTAATAAAGTAACACGAAAAAAATGTATGCATGAACAAACAAAATAATCGAGAAAAAATAAATCAAGTGCAAACACTAATCACCCCCTAACAACAGCGTCAAATTCTTATTGTGCCCAAACTAAGTTCTAAAAATACCTAGGCTATCCTACTTATAAGTATACGAGGTAGTTGTTCCCACAAAGGTGAAATTGGTTCAATTAAATTAATCTTGAACAAAAATAAAAATAGATGCAATCTTAAACATTCTATCCAAATTGTTGTGTGAAGGCTTTAAAGAAAATCACAAAATTAAACTGAGATGTAAAATAATTTAACTAGAAACAAAGACGAATAGATTAACCAAAGTGGGAAACTCTTGAGAATTAATTTCACTAAGTTAATCTCCTATGCATGACTAAAGGGAAATGATTGGATAATTGTTTTACTAAAATTACCAATTGGGTTCTAAAAGCAATTCAAATAACAACCTATTCTAAAGTTTGTATTTAACAAATTTATAATCCAAATCAATTATGAAAACCCAACTGATAATTACCACTTAAGTTAATATATTTCTAGTTCTTAAGCTAAGCGTATATTGTTTCTTGTTTCATATCAAACTTCTTCTCTCGATCCTTTGTTTAATACCAAAATGATGCAAAGTTTGTTCTTACTATTACATCCATTCATTTCAGAAACTATAGCAAACATAAGACAACAACATAGTCCCTCAGTCATGCATATTTGACTAAAATAGTTACATTAATCCTCAAGAAAAAGAAATTAGCCCATCATAGAAATAAAAAGATTCATCATGTTCATATGACTTCAATCCCATCTTTATCAGTATCAGTATAAAAGAAGTATTAAAGCAACAGACCAAGAAAATAACCAAATGAACTATTAAAAGCTATAGAGTAAGAGTTGGTTAAGCTACAGAATAATGACTCCAGTAAAATAACAAAGAAACAATGCAATAGATAAGGAATAAAATATGTGAAGAAGAATTGGATGAGGGAGTTGTGGTGGTCTCCTGCCCCTCTCAAGCTTTCTGCATTGGCTCTCGCGTTTTGCCTCTGTTTGTTTCTCACCCAGATGTTCGACTAATCATGCTACTTCCACCTCTCTATTGTTCTTCTTTTTTTTTCTCCTCTCAGCCTGCTTTATTTCTCCACCTCTCTCCTTAGCCTTCTTTCTCTCTATCTCTTTTGTGTCCCAGAATGTCCTGAATAAGTCTAAGTATGTCTATGTGTAATGATAGAATGATAGAATGAGCCACCACCCTCCTATTTTCTTTCTATTTGTAGTCTCATTTTTGGTCTAGGTTTTTTAACCTTTAACCTGTAGATGCCACATAATAATTAGATGAATTAAAGGAAAAGCATTTCATAGGGGTGACTTTGTTTGTGACCCCGTGAAGGCTGGTCACCACCATGACTACCGTGACACTTTAGTCACCACTTTTCCTTTTTTTTCTTTTCATACCAAATTCCTGTTGACTTTAATTTTCCATGCAAAATTCACAAACATTCCTTTCAACCTTCATACAACATTCACGACCATTTTCACTCAATTCATTCAAACTTAGATCAATATATGAATGCAAGCAAAATCAATAGAAATTAGATACAACAACGCTTAGGTTAGATATTCTAAAAAAAACTCTTTGGTTAGATAATAAAAAAGGGATATTACTAGTAAGTACAGCCTTTGTGGGATCAACCTATGATTGCCTATACCAACCATGGCTACACAAAGCACGTGAGGTTAAATTTATATTGACTTTAACCCCTAGAGGATAAATAAAGTTTTTTGCACCATTGCTAAGGACAGTAACATTAGGAAAGCCTAGATTCTATTATTCCAACCATAATTTTTTTATTTATTTTATTTTCTTCTCTACGTTGATGGTGTGTTAGTAGTTAATTGTTCAGATTTCGAATTCAATGCTATAGTCATAACTCCCAATGGAAGGATGTGGCAATCAGTATTCTCTTTAGAATTATGATATATCATCGCATTATATAATGTCACCATATTGGAAAAAGCTATTTCCTGATGTGCTTTCAAAAACTTAACTGATTTCCATGCCATGTTGTGAGATTTATGGAGTAATCATTACAATCAATGTTAGGTATTATATGTGGGAGCAACCAAACATGTAGAGCTAGCCTCAAAATGTACCCTATGAGAATAGATATAATTTAAAGCGGAGTGACCCTTATCCATATAGATAGAATGACTATGCTCCAATTGAATATGTACAAAAAGAGCTGTAAGAGGAAACTATTACATATAAAATCATGGAATGCCATGTCAAGAGTGAAGCTAGCTGACATGAATTTGAGAATTTTTCTTCACCTGAATATATTGAGCATAATACTTCATACTATCTAATCTTACTAACTTCTCAAAGTGAAGAAGAGTTGAAGGTCATTCTCATGAACGAAGTTGCATCTCATGAAGGAGAGGGGGTGTTCGCAAGGTTACGTATACTAAGTTTTAATATTTATAACCTTGATAATTTCTATAAGCGCACAGGTCGTTCGTGTAGTACCTAAGATATCAATCCCACGAGAAGGGAAGTCCAGTTCTAAAATTTAAGGTAGTACTAACTACAAAAATTTAAAATAAATAAATGAATGTAGGAAGTAAATCAATCAAACAATTAATTTCAAGAATTAAATTACAGAAATCTAAACAAGTAACAAATCACACAACCCAATCTAAAAATCAACCTAAAAATTACCAAGTGAGAGAAAGGGGATTTTTAATCCAAAATCAACGAAAGTCTAACTGATTATACAATTATCAAATTAATGGATCTAGAAGGTCCTAGGGTAGATTACTCTCTCTCGAGTTATAATCCTTAACCTTCATTGATAATCCCTAATTTAAGTTATAAAATTGTGATCTCTCGATTCACAATTGATCCAAAACCTAAATTAGTTATAAAATTGTCTAATAACATATCGGGAACCTATGCTCGATCTCTTGTTATATGATTCTACCAGTTTGATTCAATTCTCAACCTATCAAATTACCTAACTCTCCTTAACCTAATTTGATTATTTTCACTCGGCTCACCCTTTTAGTTTATTGCTGAATTATTACAAATTGATATTGAATCACAATTAAATCAATAAGAACACAATCAATAAACTTTATTAATCCCAAGGAACAAAAACCCGAAGGTTTGTTTAGACATAAATCAACACTCGAAAATAGTTAATTTCAATAATCACCCTAATTTCATACATTCATAAAATTGAAGTAAAAAAGAAATATTGTCGAAACAGATTCGTGGAGGCAGCGACTACGGGAAACCACCTTGATCTCTGTGACTCTCTTCCTTCGTCTCCTTCCTCAATCTCTCGATTTCTATCTAGGTTTTTCCATAATTGGCTGACTTGAAGACTCTCCTTTTCAGACTCTCCAAAACTACTGGTTCTGTCCCTTATGATGTATTTACGCTTTGGAAGCCCTAGGTTTAAGTCTGAGTCAAAACGGACTAAAAAATCTTATAAAACTCGAGGTTTTGTTTCAGCCCGACACAGGCCATAATTATGGCCCTGCCTACCACAATTGTGGCCAACGCCTAAACCTTTCTATCATGATCGTGGCCCAGAGTGAACGATAATGGCCTAGCTGCCCTGGCTCGTCCCTCTCTGTCACGATCATGGCCTGTTGTGCCATGATTGTAGGTTATGTTTTTGGCCTGAAACTCTTCGTAACTTCTCTGTTCTTCACCGTTTACCTTAAAGCACTAATAAACACATCAAGGTACCTAAAAAATATAACAATTAAGCTTAAAAAATCATACTAACCCATAAAAACATATAAACACATAAACTAACACAATTATACCATAAATACACACTCGACACTCAAATTCATACTAAATGCCTAACAAATTACACCCTAAAATACAATGCAACTCACAACTATCAACATCCCCACACTTAAACGTTTGCTTGTCCTCAAGCAAACAACACAAAAAAACACATAACACAGAATACACATAATGTAAAAACGAGGCAATGGCTTTGACTTTATGAAATAAGTTTAATCTTGAACACAATCTAACAAGTTATTAACAAACAAAATCTATGTCTAAGGGCTTTGAACTAAATATACAAATTAATCAAGATCTAAGTATCCATTTATTTACTCTTTTAAATTGTACACACACATTAATAATTCTTTGGTCCTTCAGACTCTGTAACTATTCCTAGGTACATTTTCTTAAAAATTCAAGCTTATTACAAGTCCTGTAGGTTTTTATTACAAAAACTTATATATATATATATATTTAAACACGGACTTAGTCTTTCACTTGGAGGCAAACATTGGTGATGAATGTCAATTCGGTTACTCGGCTAAGTCTTTTTATTAGACAGTTTGGTTAAAACATCATTATAGCCTTTTGACACAAAGGCACACATTTTTGATGTGTGTTGATCCAATTACTCAGCTATTATCACATTTTCTTCTGGCTACTAGCTCTATTCATAACCCAAAATTCAGCAAAATAGTGATTTATTAACAAAATATACATTTTTTTAACCTACCTTGTTGTTTTTAGCTATTCGTTTTTATGAAAAATATTAGTTAAGTTACTTAAGTTAAAGCACCTCAAATTCTGACTGAATGTGACACCCTAAAGGGTGCGAAATTTACACTAAGTCCTAATTAAGTTGTATGTTTATTTAAAGAACCTTAATTCACTAATTTTGTGAGCTAATGATTATTTACAACCTAATAGACTATATTCAAAATTAAATAAATTTCACTCCATCTAAACCATTGACACATTCAAATAGTTCACAAAAAGTAACTTAATAACTGTCATACAATATGCAAAAATCGCATTCAAAAGAAAAACACATAACCGTCCCCACAATTGAACAACACATTGTCCTCAATGCGAGAGGGTACTCAAACACACTAAGGGAAATAAAACATAAAATGTGAAAACATAAGAAGAAAATACTATTAAAAACAAAAAGAGAAAGGGTTAGAACATGACGCCATCATGGTGACTGATGTAGTAATGTGTCGAAGGTAAAGACTAAATGCAGTTGAAGCCGGCTTGTTTCCCTATCTTGTAATTGCTTTAAAAAGGGTAAGAGAGTTACTACTCTAAAGCATTCCAAATTTTTAAGAACTTATTTTGAAATTTAAAACAAATCTAACTACGCAATAATTTAAACCTAATTACTAAATGTGCTAATTTATGGTCATTAGCTTGACCTTCATCCTTTAAAACTTAGCCAAGATCAATTATGAGCAGCTTGCTTCCACCCTTGTCATTTAATATCATTTTTGTAGCCTTTAAGTAAGCTGCAAATTACAAAATGATCAAAAGAACAATATTAATAAAATTGAGAAAACCAATTAAGCTCAGTAATGTCCTTTTTCTAACAAATTGTTAATAAAATAGGGAATAACAAAACTCCCTGAATCGTCTATTAAGTCTAGCAGTTTGTTTGGCAAATGGGTGATCTACTCTTGTTCTTCCTTAGTCACTCCCTTTTCTTCTTCTTCTTTGACTTCACGAACAGAGACTTTCCTAGCTTCTTCAAATGCGAAGTCTGTTGTCGTCTGTTCTTTGTCCTCTTATTCTTCAGAAGATTCGAACACAACAATTATCCTGAATGAGCTACTAACCTTTGGATTCTTAATTACATCATTCATATTTAATTTCTTTTCATCATCATCAGTCCAAAGGGTAGGGTTCTTTACATGGACTTCTATCCTAGATTTTTTTATGTTTGAACATGGTGCACTAAGATCTGACAGATAGTATGAGTCATTTCAATCCTTTCCTTCATCCTTTTTCTTGAGTTCTTGGTCTTCTATAAGGTTGAGATTAGCTTGATTTCTCGTTGGTTCTTCTAACTCTACCCCATTACTAAGTGTGATAGCCTGACATGGCTATATAGAATTTACTTTCAAGACAGTTTTCCATGCTTTGCTTACAAAATTCCCTGGAAAATTGGCCTATTCGAACCTCTAGATTGTGAACAAAAGATGTATAATCTTTTGTTACTTGTGCAAACTTCTTTTCCAATCTCTTCTGGTTCTTTTCCATATCCGTGAGCTAATCCATGATTTTGTACAACTTAGAATCCCATGAATTGGAGTCATCACATTGCAATTCAACTAGGTCTTGATATCCTAAATGATTCCCTACATTGTTAGACCAATAGAATTCAGGGTGGTTTTGCATCCCGAAGTGTGTGGATGCATATAATGATGATGATTTCCTCAATAAAATTGGGGATCATTGAAATTTTCAAAAGTCCTTTGCTCCCTATAATATACGTCCTCCATGATCGTTCTTTTTATCTCTTCTTATTATTCAACTCCTCAGATGTCTCATTCTCACTCTATGAAGTCTTGATGTGTCTCTACTTTATTCCCCTTTTTTTTTAATTTCAAATCAAAATATAGTAGAAAAACCTGAGGAACTAAACTAATTGTCTCCCCGACAATAGCACCAAAAACTTATTCACAAGGTCACGTACGCTAAGTTTTAATATTTATAACCTTGGTAAATTTCACAAGTGCACGGATCATTTGCGTAGTGCCTAAGGTATCGATCCCATGACGAAGGAAGTCTAGTCCTAAATCTAAGGATGTACTAACTATAATAATTCAAAATAAATGAATGAATGCAAGAAGTAAATCAATCAAACAACTAATTTCAGGAATTAAACTGCAGAAATCTAAACAAGTAACAAATCACACAACCCAATCCAAACATCAACCTAGAAATTACCAAGCATCAACCTGAGAGAAAGGGGATTTTTAGTTTGAATCAATGAAAATCTAACTGATTATGCAATTATCGAATTAATGGGTCCAAATAGTCCTAGGGTAGATTACTCTCTCTCGAGTTATAATCCTTAACCCTAATTCCCTAATTTAAATTACGGAATTGTGATCTCTAGATTCACAGTTAACCCAAAACCTAAATTAGTTCTAAAATTTTCTAATAACCTATCGGGAACCTATACTGATCTCTCGTTACATGATTCTATCAGTTTGATTCAATTTTCTACCTATCAAATTAACTAACTCTCGTTAGCCTAATTTGATTATTTTCACTTGGCTCACCCTCTCAATTTATTGCCGAATTATTACTAATAGATATTCAATCACAATTAAATCAATAAGAAGACAATCAATCAACTTAATTATTCTCAAGGAACGAAAACTCGAAGTTAAATTTAGATATAAATCAACACTCGACAACAGTTAATTTCAATAATCATCCTAATTTCATATATTCATAAAATTGAAATAAAAATAGAAATATTGCCAGAACGGATTAGTGGAGGCAATGAATGCGGGAAGCCACCTATTCTAGGAAGTAAGTCACTTCAAGCTTCATCTCCTTCCTTAATCTCTCGATTAGGTTTTTCTGGAATTGGCTGACGTGAAGGCTCTCCTTTTCAAACTCTCCGAAACTACAGGTTCTATCCTTTATGACATATTTATACTTTGGATGCCCTAGGTTTAAGACGGGGTCAAAATAGACCAAAAAATCTTGCGAAACTCGAGTTCGTGCTTCAGCCAGATGTCACGATCGTGGTTCAGAGTGCACAATCATAGTTTGGAACTAAGCTTTCTGTCACGATCGTGAGCTATTGTGCCATGATCGTGGGCTATGTTTTTAGCCCAAAACTCTTCGTAATTTCTCCATTATTCGCCGTTTACCCTGAAACACTAACAAACACATCAAGGTACCTCAAAAATATAACAATTAAGCTCAAACACTCATACTAACCAATAAAAAAATTTATATACATAAACTAATGCAATTAAACCATAAATACACACTCAACACTCAAATTCACACTAAATGCCTAACAAATTACATCCTAAAATACAATGCAAATCATAAATATCAGTAGTAACTACTATTATAGGAGAGGATAATGAACAAAAGATAGAGGTCGCAAAGGAAGAAGACTAGGAGGAAGCCTCTATCCAAAAAGAAGTGGATGTAGAGAAATGGTAGGAGATAATTGAAAAAGATGGAGAAGAGGAAGTATTTGTCTAGGAAGAGGAAGAGGAAGAAGAAGAAGAATGATCAAAGGTAATTGAGGAAGACTTAGAGAATAAGCCAATTGAGGAAACTAATGTTGAATCACTAGTATTTATCTTAAGTACAGAGTATTCCCACTTCCTACGTGACAAATTACTTGTGTCAACTAAAGATTCAGGAGGTTTTGTTATCTCTTATTTTAATAACAGTTTTTCATTGAAAAGGGCACAATGACATCTAATGGAGTTATTAATTTGATAAATTATGCCCTCATCATTATTTTACAATAGGTGGCATATTTACAAGCTATTAAATTGCTTTTAGAGAAACAAGTGAAAACAAGCCATTGATTATAGATCCAAGATTACGGTAACTTATAGGGTACATCGAGCTAATGATGTTAAACAAATGGTATATAAGAGGCAACCAATGAATTAGGATAGGCTTTATTTTAAATTTTATGTTTTTTTTATTTTCATATTTCTTATTTCTTATTTCTTTTCTTTGGTGTTATTTTTATTTTCTTTTATCATCCCTTTTTCTTTATATTTTGCAAGGATGTTAGTGTATCATATTGGATGGATACTCCCAAAATCATAAATATCATAATCATAAAATTGTACTCAGGGAACTACAGAACTCTACTTTTTCATTTTTTATTTTTATGCTTATATTGTGTATATTAAGGACAATGTACAATTTTAAGTGTGGGGAAGGGGATTATGATTTTCGCAAGTTGTTATAATCTTTGTTATTAAATTTTATTCATTGATATCCTAAATTAATTAAAATCTATCTATAAAATATTTACTTCATTACTAATTATTGATTTGAATTAGTATATAAAATAATGTTACTTAGAATAAAAATGCTTTTACAAGTCATAGTTTTAGTAAACATTGAAACAGTCAATTTGAATGAAATCTGCATATTATTTACACAGATATATAATTGATCGCAAGGTTATGTATGCTAAGTTTTAATATTTATAACCTTAATGTTTCCACAAGTGCAAGGGTCGTTTGCATAGTACCTAAGGTATCGTTCCCACGAGGAGGGTTAATTTAATCCTAAAATATAAGGCTTGACTAAATTTTGCATTAAATCAAAATAAACAACTAATGCAGAAATTAACCAATCAACAATCAATATCAAGAATTAAACTCATAAAATATAGACAAAGTAGCAATTTTGCACAACCCAATCCAAAACCAACCAAGAAACTACCAATTAAGGGAAAGGGGGTTTTTATCTAAAATTAATGAAAATCTAATGAATTATGGAATTATCGAATTATTGGGTCTAGACGATCTTAGCGTGGATTACTCTCTCTTAAGTTATAATCTTTAACCCTAATTTATAATCCCTAATTTAAATTATGGAATTTTAATCTCCCGATTTCCAATTTACCTAAAACATAAATTAGTTCTGAATTTGTCTAATAACCTACTGAAAACTTATGCTCGATCTCTCGCTACATGATTTTACCAGTTTGATTCAATTTTTATCTATCAAACTTCCTAACTCTCGTTATCCAAATTTGATAATATTCACTCAGTTCATCCTCTCAATTTATTACTGAATTATTAAGCACAGACATTGAATCACAAATAACTCAATGAAATTACAATAAATCAAACTTCATTAATCTCATAGATCAAAATCCTGAAGGTGAGTTTATAGAAAAATTGACATTCAACAACTATTCTCAACAATTATCCCAATTCCATACATCAATAAAATTGAAATAAAGATGAAATATACTATCGAAATGGACTTGTGGAGGCAATGACGGTGGGAAACCACTTGTTTCGGGAAGTACTTTGTGTCAAGCTTCTTCTCCTTATCTCTCTTCCTTCGTCTGATTCCTCAAATCTCTCGATATACTCTCTAGGGTTTCAGAATTGATTGATGTAAAAAGGCCTCTCCTCTGTTCTTTAATGTTTTATTTATATCTTGGAAGTCCTAGGGCTGATTCGGGGTCGAAATGGTTTGAAAAGTCCCGCAAACCTTAAAGTTTTTAGGTATTTTTGTGTCTGTTTGACGTAACGATCGTGGCTAGTGCCTAACCCCCAAAGTGCACAATCATGGCCCAAAGTGTAAGATCGTGACCTAGGTCCGGTCAACTCGCCTCTTTCTGTCACGATCGTGGCCTGTCGTGTTTTTAGCCCAAAACTTCTTCGTTCTTGACTGTTTACCCTGAAACACTAACAAACACATCACAGTACCTAAAAAATATAACATTTAAATCAAAGACTCATACTAACCCATAAAAACACTTAAACATATAAACTAACACAATTAAAACATAAATACACACTCAACTCTCAAATTAACACTAAATACCTAACAAACTCTAAAACATAATGCAATTCACAACTATTAATATCCTTACAATTAAACATTTTCTTGTCCTTAAGCAAACAAATCAACAAACACACAACAAACACAAAATGCACAATGCAATAATGAGGCAATGACTTTATCTTCATGAAATCAATTTAATCTTAGACACAATCATGCAAGTTATATCTAATCGATAACATGCAAAATCTATATATAGGGGCATTGAACAAAATATACAAATTAATCGAGATCTAAGTGTTAATTTATTTACCCTTTTCGATTATACACACACATTAATAATTCTTTGGTCATTCAGACTCTGTAACTGTTCCTAAGCATAATTTCATGAAAAGTCACACTTGTTACAAGTCCAGGAGGTTTTTATTAAGGAAACACAATTTTTTTTCTTTTTAAACATAAAATTAGTCTTTTTACATGGAGGCAAACATTGGTAATGAATATCGATTTGGTTGCTCAACTAAGTCATGTTTTTATTAAACAGCTTGGTTGAAATGTCATTATAGCTTTTTGATGCGAAGGCACACATTTGTGATGCGTGTCGATCCGATTACTCAGCTATATCATGTTTTCAACTGGCTACTAGCTCTATTCATAACCTTAATGCCAGCAGAATAAGGATTTATTTAACAAAAATACATTTTTTAATTGCCTATCTTGTTGTTTAAGCTACTCATTTCCATGAAAAATACTAGTTCAGCTACTTACGCTGAAGGCCTCAAATTATTAATGAATGTGACAACCTATAGGGTGCTAAATTTACACTAAATCCTAATTAAGCTATATATTTATCCAAAGACTCCTAATTCACTAATTTTGTGAGCTAATGATTATTTATAACCTAATAGAATATGATCAAAATTAAATAAATTTCACTCCATGTAAGCCATTGATACATTCATAAAGTTCACAAAATGCACCCTAATAACTATCATACAATATACAAAATCACTTTCAAAAGAAAAAACACATAATCCCTCCCCACACTTAAATAACAATTGTCCTCAATGTGAGGCTAGAGCACACAAACACATAAAAGAAAAGAAAAGCCATAAATTAAAGTTGACATAAAATAAAATAAAAAATAAACATAAAAATTAGAACTGAAGGCTAACTTGTAAAAAAAACTAAATGAAAAGGTTAGACATAAATCCTATAGAGATGGAGGTAATTGAACGCTCTGAGCATCGAAATATCTATCGATCCAACGAATATCCCAGCTCTGGCATCTTTGTGTCCGAGCCATCTCCTTCATCATTCTAGTGTTCTCTGCAAATGTCTTGTTGGTTTCGGAGATCACATCCAGAACGTCCTTCCATCCTTACTCTTCTTCCTCTTCCTCAGATTCTTCACTAGACTCTTCTACTTGCTGAGACAATGTTGAGCTCGAGCTCACCTGACTGGCCTTGATTTGAACATGTGATGATGGTTTAACAATTTCGAGAGGTGAACAGTTAATACCTCCATTCCATACCAAAATATTCTGCAATGACAAACACCATATACCCCATTCCTAGATTGTTGCTCCTCTTATGCGGAGTTGTAACAATGAAATTTAGAACATGTGCAAATGTGTAGACTGGAATACTGTGGTACATGCACCACAGTATAAAAAGTTTCTTTGTGGAACACTTGTTGGTTTCGATTTTGTCAAAAACTAGCTGACACATAAATTTGTGCAGTAACAAGTGTTCGTGAGTCCTTATAATGCCGTTATGAGCATTCTTGGCATGAAATTTCTCAATTCCAGTGAACACATTCCAGTATTAAGAAGGGAAAAAATCTTCATGACGATCGATGATGGAGGATTAGGGGATTCCACACATCTCGTACAAACCACAATTCCTTAGGGTTCCTAGGGTCATAGGTCAATGAAGTGAAAAATTCCAATGTGACCTCCTAATAGACAGGAAATTGGAACTGTATAAAATGTGCCCACTAGATTCTGTTAGCTAAATTCTCTACTCGCTCACGCAACTCTAGCCTATCAAATATGTCAAAATCAAAGTATTTTGGAACTAAAATTTGCTTAGCACTAAGGGATCATAAACAAGTACCTTCCTCCTCTATTCAGATTGGGAAGGGCATACCAAAGTCTACTACTCGGTTTCATCTCCCATATCCCATAACTTTTTGTCGTCCCTATAGCTCCCATCAGGCTGATTGTTTAATGCGCGGCATAATTTGGTAGAATTTGGAGGTTGAAATTTTTTTAAAAAAGATGTAAGAGCTTTTGTGGCTTTGAAGTCTAAAGAGATAAATTTAAAATGAAAGTGAATGTAAAAGAGAAGTTAAAACTGAATATATAGGTGGTTAAAAGGGTGAAATGGTAAAATTTTCTGAAAAATTTGGGTGCTCCCCCTTTTTGCTCCATCGCAAGCCACGATCATGGCCTATGACTTTCCCACACTTCCTGATTCTTCTTCTATTGTTCTTTTTCCCATCTTTTTAATTTCACTTCTTTATTCTTTTATGGTCCTTTTCACCTCTCTTTTACTTACTTCCTCAAGTCATCCACTTATTCTGAAATCCTATTCCTTCTTGATTTTATTCAAAACAAAAATGATCCTAACTACAGAATTCAAACATTCTAACTAAAACAGTCAAAGAACTAATTTTCTATGGGTTGCCTCCCATACAGTGTTTCTTTTAACGTCAGTAGCTCAACACTCCTTTAAGATCATGGTGGTCGGAATGAATGGTGTAGTGGTAGCATCGTCATTAATCTTAAAGTTTAAACTTTAGCTACCATGCTACAGTCCTCACCTTCCTTGCAATTATCTTTTCTTCGTCTTCCTCTTTGTGAGTGCTTTTTCCTGAATACATTCCCAGGATCCTCAATATCCTCCCATTCACCTCGAGCTTTAGTTTCTTCTATTCTACGAAGGTAAAGGATATTCGTAATCTCTCCGCGACACTTGGAAGGTTATCTACTCTTTTCCTATCTTCAGAGTTAATTCGCCCCCATCAACATTAATGATTAAACGTGTAGTGGCCAAGAATGGTCGTCCAAGAACTATTGAGGTATCCATATCTTTTCCAATGTCCAATCTATAGAAGTTTGTGGGAAAGGTATATTTGTCAACCTTTACTTGCACATCCTTTATAATCCCCATCAGTTTGTGCATCATTCTGTCAGTCGTCTTTACTAAAAACTTCATGGGTACTAACTCTCTTAAACCCAACTTCAAACTAAAGGTGTAGGGCATTATGTTTATACTTGCTCCTAGATTCACAAATGCCCTATCTATGATGATTCTATTGATACTGTAGGAGATGAAAAGTGCCCTGGGTCCTCTTTCTTCTGTGCGACGTTAGGGTTCTCTTCTGATGTTTGCTCCTTAACCTTCGTCTTGACGGATTCCTTCATTGTGAGCTTCGTCTGTATTTGTTCCGTCACTTCTTCGACCTTTTTTTTCTCACTCTCTTCTAACATCCTTGCTGTTCTATTTGTATGTAATCCCCACTAAGCCAGAATAGGGAATGGAAATACACGTCGATTTCCTTTAATTGAATCGATCACTGGCTCGCTTGGAATGTCATTTTGACCCTTCCTTTTATCTCCTTCTACCTACACCTGCTCTAGTTCTTCACCCTAGGTCTGACTGATCACTATGATCCTTTCTTTTAGGTTAGACTCGGTGTTACTTGGAAGAGTTCTAGCATTTTAAGTAGACGTTGCCTCCGTTAATTGGCATATTTAGACATCCAGATTATGTGTGGATGAGGCATGTGATGGGTGTCGAAACTACCAAAAATAAATTACCTACTCTAAAAGATTTGTAAATAGTGATGAGTAGGGTCGATCCCACAGAGACTGATCAAGCTTATTTCTAAAGTGCTAGAATAGAAAAGGAGGGGGTTGAATTGAACAAAAATAAATAAAACAAAAAATGCAGCAGTAAACTAAAATCAAATCAATAGAAAACGAACACAGCCAAAGGTATAATTCTCAGTAAGAAATTCTTATGTTTGATCATTGATTTTAAGATTACTTTATAATTTCATATTACAGACAAGTTATAGTCAAAGGTAATGTCCCTCCAACCAATCTTTCTGTATTAATGGATTATTAAGATACAATCTAATAATAACCCCTAACCAACAAACAACCCTAAGTACGACGAAGGATTTAATTTCTCAATCGAAATGAACACTAGAAAGATCTTGCCCTCATCAACAAAGACTACGAGAATTCATTTAAACTAGATCATGCAATTACTCAATATAACCCAAAAAATTCGACACAATCAAGTTATATCAATTGCTACTTGCATCAACTCGACTAAACAATTACGGATTTAATCTCATTGGCTAGCTATATGCATTCTATCAATTAATCAATTGGCCAGATCAAATAACTAATAAGAATACATTAAGGATAGTATTTCCCAATAAGTTGCAGTAAAAGCATGAATGTAATAGAAATTGAAAAGCAAAGATAAAGAGCATTAAGATCTCACAGACATGAAGAAAATTCACTTCGAATTAACCCCTAGCTGAAAGGAAGAGTTTAGCCTCTAATGGCGATGGAGAAAACAAGTAAAATTCTGGAAAAATAAGCTGAAATTCGTAATACTGATGTAGGAGGCAAAAAGTGTTCTCCTCAAACCCTAAAATTCACTTATATATTAATAAAAA
>JANQBM010599822.1:0-16132 GCA_025594535.1 Erythroxylum domingense | reverse complement strand
CCTCGCGTACCTCGGTACCGTGAACTTGGGCCACGCATACCGCGAATGCACTATCAGGTATTGTCCTCTTTGGTCAAAGGTGAGTCCACGACTCGAACCCAAGACCTCAAGGTTTTGTTTAATAGACTCATCTTCTTTCATTTTAAACATCTCACACTGATGTACAAGAATACTGATCTTGGACTCTTTTGCCCAATTTTTACCTTCATGTGCGATGGATAGAGTGTCCCACATCTCCTTCAATGTTTCACATCCATGAATTTTATCATATTCACTTCTGCTTAAAGCACAACTCAAAAAGAACTTGGCCTTTGAATTTAGTTCAAATCTAACTTTGTGATCAGCTAACCATCTGTTACGAGGAATGGTATTTCATTCATCATCTATTGGTATGTATCGTCCATTCTCAATGATATCCCAAAGATCAATGTGTGTGGATTCTATGAAAACCCGCATCCTATCCTTCCAATAATGATAATCTTCACCATTAAATGCATGAGGTCTTGTGACGGAGGCACCTTCAGCTATAAAAACATATGATTCAGCCATGGATCTTTGTCCTCACTTTGTAAAGGTGGTTCTTGGAAACCAAGCTCTGATACCAATTGAAGTAAATCACACTTTAATATTGAATTCACGTACAATATATGATATACATAAGAAGGGGGGTTAAATTGTGTATTCTTTTCGTGAATACAAAATCTTTAATATATCTTGTTAAGAACTTCTCTAACTTATTAAAAGAATACCACAAAAGTTATAAAAAATTAGTTACGTAGTTAAATCGCAAATAACTTCTATATACTTATTTAAAAACAAAATAGAATAAATTGTAAGGTTAGAAGATAAACGCTGCGATTTTTATATTAGTTCACCCTAAATCATGGGCTACGTCTAGTCCTTAGAATTCATCTGAGTTTTCACTATACTTCAACAAATTTACAAGTATTCTTTCTTTCCTTCTAGAGCCTCTTCAGGTCTCTTACTCCAAGTTTTTTTCTACGATCTTAGCCTCTCCAGGCTCTTAGCCTTTTATTTCTCTCACTATAAAGATTTTGTGAGCTTTTTGTTACAGTAGGGTTTGCTCTCTTAGTATCGCATTACAGAATTTTGCTTTGTAAGTATACATTTAAAAGCTCAAAAGTAGTAAGATTGTTCAAGCTTCGACTACGACTAGTATATATAGCCTAAGTCTCCAACTGCTACTTTATTCTTGATAACTGCTTCTTGATTCTTGTAGAAACCGTTATTTAGTTAAGTTCTATAACTAACTCCAACTAACTAACTGTCAAACGTACTAGCGTATCTTCATCTTTGTATCGTCTGTGTTTTCCTCTTCTTCTGCGTTTTTCACTTCTTCTATATCTTCTGCTTCTTCTGTGTTTTCACTTCTTCTGTATCTTCTGCTTCTTCTGTGTTTTCCCTTCTTCTGTGTGTTGTGCTTCTTCTGTGTTTTCACTTCTTCTATATCTTCTGCTTCCTCTGTATTTTCTGCTTCTTCTGTGTCTTCTGCTTCTTCTTTGTTTTCACTTCTTCTATGTTTTGCTTCTTCTGCACACTTAACACACTTATCAAAATAGTTCATTTATTTCTAATATTATTATTATTTGATTGTCATCAAAATTAATCATCGTGAAATCCTACTGACTTAACAGAATGGTGGTGGTACCTAACAAAAAGAATGAATTGATTGCTATAATAACCATCACTAGGTGGAAAGTGTGGATTGACTATAAGAAGTTGAATGTTGTTACTCGGAAAGACCACTTCCCTTTTCCTTTTATGGACCAAATGTTTGAGCAACTAGTTGGGTATATTTACTTTTATTTCTTAAATGAACTTTTGGGCTACTTCCAAATTCCAATTGCCCCAAAAGATCAGGAGCGAACAACCTTTATTTGTCCTTATGTTACATTTTCTTATAGGATGATGCCTTTTGGGTTGTGCAATTCATGATGGAATATTTTACTATTTAAAGACATAATAGAGGTATTTATGGATAATTTTCCTATTTTTTGTGATTATTTTGTTTTATGCCTTTTTAATTTAGAAAGAGCGCTAAAGAGGTGTGAGGAAACTAAGCTGGTGTTTAACTAGGAAAAATGTCACTTTAAGGTTTAAAAGGGCATAATCTTAGGCCAGAAAATCTCTTACAGATGTATTGAGGTAGATAAAGCAAAAGTTGAAACAATTGAGAAGCTACCACCCCCTACTTTGGTTAAGGTTATTAGAAGTTTTATAGATCATATGAGATTTTATAGAAGGTTTATTAAGGACACCTCTAAAATTTCTAGGCCTTTAGCCAAGTTGTTGGAGAAAGATATGCCTTTTACCTTTACTAAAAAATGTTTAGATGCCTTTAAAATTTAAAAAAAAAGGTTATTAAATACCCAATTATGGTTGCACCAGATTGGAGTTTATCTTTTGAGCTAATATGTGATGCTAGTGATTTTATAGTCGGTGCAGTATTCAGATAATGAAAGGATAAACATTTTTAACTAACTTACTACACCAGCAAGACTTTGGAAAATGCTTAGGATAATTATACTACTATATAAATAAAAATGTTAGAAATAGTTTTTACATTCGATACATTTTGACCTTATCTAATCTTATCTAAAGTTGTTATTTATACTGATATCTCTTTATTAAGGTACCTATTAAATAAGGCATAAGTTAAGACTAGATTAATTAGATAGATTTTTTTATGGCGGGAATCTGATTTAGTGATTAAGAAACCATCTATCTTGCTTTGAAAACCTAAATTTGAATAAGTTGAAAGAAGAAGACATTGATGATTTATTCCCAAAAGAGTGTCTCTATAATTTGGAGGGGTAAGTGAGTTTGAAACCCCTTAGTCTGCAGATATTGAAGGTTATTTAATGTCTAAGATCTCATCAAAAGGTCTTTTATATCAATAAAAGAAGAAATTCTTCACTAATTTGAAGGACTATTTCCTTATGGCATAATCAAGGTAGGTCATCCACATAAACGTAGCTTTAAAGTGAATGGCCATCAATTAAAATTATATCTTAGAGATGATCTTCATGGTATTACAAAGGATACTAATTTAATCAAGTAACCTTAGATCACGATAGTTATGTTGAGCTAAAGATGTTAAATAAGTGCTACTTAGAAGACAACCCAATAATTAGGATAATTTCATTTAATTTGGTTATGTTATTTTGTTTATTTTTAGTTTTAGTTTAGGATTCATTATGTTTTTGGTGTGTTTTATGTTAGGTTACAGAGCATCTATATTTGATTATGCCTATTTTTTGTGTTTTTAGTATGTGTTGTTGACTTTTATGACTTTGAATGAAAAAGTTTTAAGTTTTAAGGAATTTTTAGGTATATACTTTCATATACAAGCCTGTATAGATACTCGTGTATAAAAAAAATTTATTTCATCATTTTTTACATGTTTACAATGATCTACATGATCACTGGACACAATCTTGTATAGTCTTGGAGCTTTTAAACATATTCACACACATTTACAGTTAGTTAAAAGGGTATAGAACATGCCTATGTATCTCAATTTCTCTTAAACATGCCAACACATATGCCCATGTTAAAAGTCACACATTCACAGTCACTTACATAGACACAAACATGGTCATGTATATGATTGTGTAAGTTCCAAAAAAGTTACACTCTCAAGTGTAAAACCACATATTCATAGTCGCGTAACTTACTGTATAAATTTGCTGCACATTAAAAACCCTATTTTTCTTCTTTTTACTTTTCTCTCCCTCTTTTACCACCCACCTGTTGTGTCTCTCCATCCTTCAACCTAGCCTAGCATTTTTTAGTGATTTTACAACACTTAAGCATGTTTTTCTTGTCTTTTATATTTATTATACTTAGAATTTTGGTTTTTCAAACAAATGTTAAGGTTTTTCATCCATAAGTTGCTAAGGTTATGCAATTGTTGCATCTTGGGGTAATTTCACCTTATTTTGTTCTTGATTTTCAATTACAAGTTGATTTTCATTCTTTTCCATACTAATTATTAGATTGATTTGATGAATTGCTTAAGAATTTGATGAAATTTGATTTAGGAATGCAATTTTTTCTCACTATGTAATAAATTATGTTGATTTTGTTATATTGGGTTTAATTTTTTGATTTGCTACTAATTAGATATCATTTCCTAGTTTAACTTTATTTCAATTTAGTATTTTGCATGAATTAGGTTTTAATTGTGCTTAGTATAGGTTTAATTTCTAAATTATGTAATCGAATTTTGAATATTAGGAATTGCACAATTAGATTGATTTTGTTTGTTAATTACATTTTTAATTGTGTTAATAATTTTCTCATTAGTTTATTTTCTAATTATTTTGTTAATTACATTATTTTAGTTTAATTTAATTTTTGAATGTGTATTTTTTGCAATCACATATTGTGGTGAGCATATGAATTAAGTATGCAGAAAAGCAGTTTAGTTGTATTTTTTATTTTCTCACATTTTATTTTATTTCAGGTACAATGATGAGAAGAAAAAAACTTAAAAAATGACAAAGAGCAAAGGAGGTATCGAGGAAGAGACAAAGATGAGAGGGATCATTTAGAGACTCGAGTAGAGCTCGCTCACCACCAGTGTGACATACTTAAACACATTCAGTAGAGGCTTAAGGATAAAATACTTAAAAGGCTTAAAGATAAAATATTTAGGCCTGATAGAAACATCAACTGGGTAGCATTGGAGCATATTGGCTTAACTTAGTAGGTTCAGGAAATGATAAGTAATAGAGCGTGGTCTAAATTTTTTGAAATCGTAGAGCCCATATATTGGGAGCTTACACTCAAGGTGTGCTCTATATTCTTTATCGAAAAGTGTCGCCACTATTGGGCCTAACTGAGTACGATTTAGTTCAGAATGCTCGTAGCAATGATGAGTATGAGCTACATAGACTTCTCTATAATGATAGGCCTCTACGATCAGGAATTTTTGGAGACACAGGAGTAAATGAGTCTTTGGATATATTTCTCCTAAACGATGCACTCATTTCACTTATATCACATTATCAATAAGTAAGATACTTATGACCTGAGTAAATACAAGGTTTCCACCTTAC
The DNA here is from genome assembly GCA_025594535.1 of Erythroxylum domingense. NCBI lineage: Eukaryota > Viridiplantae > Streptophyta > Magnoliopsida > Malpighiales > Erythroxylaceae > Erythroxylum > Erythroxylum domingense. Next base: position 11,048 of record JANQBM010599822.1, on the reverse strand, counting down.
AACATCTATCACTTTGATACATCCACAGGCTTATGAGTCATATAATGAATGGACAAGGTGATAGCTTCAGAGTTGTTGGGAACCTAGATGTGTTCTATCTATAAAGTATAATCAAGAAACAAATTAGTATTTGCAATTGTGAGGGTTGTTCTAGCTATATATGAAATCCCTAGTTAATACTAAAATAAAATTAAAATTTTCTATTAGATCTAATGTACTTATTCGATCGAATAAGTACCTTGTGTCAGAATTGAGAAATTATATGACTCGAATCTTTAGTATTCTCTTATTTATTACCTGTATCTACTCTTTAGGCAAAATATCGTCACCCATTTTTACTAAAAACTACAAGAAACAGAAGAAAGGGAGGAAGAAATAGATTTAGAAATAGAAACAACTTCCGAAACAAAGGGGACTAAATAGGAACACGAGGCATCCACTAAAGAAAATCCTACTTCTTCCCTTTTTTTAGAAGAAAAGATGCTGATACATTTGGGGCACACCTTAGTCTAATTTTTTCAGTGTTAAGGAGGAGAAGTAGATAGGGATGATATGCATTAGGTATTATATGACGCGATTGGCAAAGAGGATAAGAGTCTTCAAAAGGCTACCACTGATGAGGCTGCATGGTAATATAATTGCCTTCAACTTAGATGTTATGCAAAATATACACATGATACATAGGAGATGGGGACTAATAAGAGATGTCTACTAATTGATTTGGGTCTCAGATGAGCAGATAGCTTGTAAAGATGATGGAGATAGCCCCAATATAGTGGAGTAGTCATCGAGACATGATTCACCACTATCATAAAAAGGAGGATCAAAATATGATGAGAATTTAGATTTGTTGGCTAGTGCAGGATCGCTAAGACACTGACATCATTCAGAAATTGGGACCAGTTCAAGATTATTCGGCTGGAGAAGTATGTAAGGTTGATCTTGGGAGTCCAGTTGTGACGCCCCAATACCCCCTGGGAGGATACGGGACTGCCACATCGAACTCACAAACATAAACAAATAACATACCGATGCGGAAACATTTCAAAACGTACTACACATTCATTACATGTATTTTCAGTAACTGAAACAAACATACATTGCAAATCATTCCAAACTTGTTCAAAACATACATAAATTATATCACATAAACTTAATACAAATTTGTTCCAAAAACCAAAACCAGCTTGAAACATTGTTATTACAAAAACCTATAACAATTCGGATCATACATTTTATAAACAAGCCAAAATATATATTCAAACTACATTTTTATCAAAACAGACTCAGACTCTATTGATCATTGCGGTTGACTCGTCCCAGTCTTTATAATCCTCGTTCTGAACCTATACGGGGCAAATCTACCGTGCTAAGCATATAGCTTAGTGAATAATAACTAATCTATATATAAAGTGATAACTCATCATACTGAATCATGTAATAGCATAAGTATGCATTAACAAACCCGGGCCCAAGATTAATACTTTAGTTCTCTATTGATGACAAATAAATTCCAATTATGTGAGTATGTTTCATTAAACCATAATTTAAGTCATATGCCTTTCACATTCAAATCATAACAGAATTTTTAACTTTTATCTCACATATACTTTCATGTACGTGTATCATTTCAACTAGGGCATATGTGGGGGCCTTACAAATCTCTTCTCCTTAAAAGAATTTCGTCCTCAAAATTCATACTTAATCAAAATAGTTAAGGATATTGTGCCCTCATGGTCTCTTCTGGTTCCCATGTGGCTTCCTCGGGCCCATGATATTACCAGAGTACTTTCACCAACGGTATTTGCTTGTTCCTAAGTTGTTTGACTTCTCTAGCTAATATAGAAATAAGCCTTTCTTCATAAGACAAATCCGCTTGTACCTAAATTTATTGTACTGAAATTTTATGTGTCACATCAAACTGATATCTTTTTAGCATAGAAACATGGAACACATCATATTGCTTGGCCAATTCTTCAGGAAGAGTCAACTGATAAGCTACTGGTCTAACTGTTTTAAGAATTTTGTAAGGGCCAACGTATCGCAGACTAAGTTTATCCTTCTTACCAAATCGAAGTACATTCCTCCACGGTGACACTTTCAAGAACACCTTATCGCCTACCTGATACTCAATATCTCTTCTTTTTAGGTCAACATAAGACTTATGCCTATCACTGGTAGCTTTCAACCTTTATTGAATAATCTGAATCTTTTCTTCAGTTTCTTTCACAATTTTAGGCCTGATAATCTTGTTTTCACTCAATTTGATCCAACATACAAGAGGTTTACACTTCCTACCATACAACGCTTCATAAGGCACCATGCCAATGCTCGTCTGATAACTGTTGTTGTAAGCAAACTCCATCAGAGTCAGATAATTATCCCAACTCCTATAAAACTCTAACACACAACCCTGCAACATATCTTCCAATATCTGTATAAGTTGTTCAGATCGTCCATCTATTTAGGGATGGAAAGTAGTACTAAACTTAACTTGAGTGCCCAATGCTTTCTGTAAACTTTTCCAGAATCTCGAAGTAAATGGAGGATCACGATCAGAAATAATCGACAACAGTACTCCATACAATCTCACTATCTCATTCACATATAAATCCAAGAGTCTATCTGAAGAATAGTTAGGATGAATAGGCAGAAAATGAACGAATTTGGTAAACTTATCCATAATCATCCATACCGCATCATGCTTCCTTTGAGTGAGAGGAAGTCCAGTGACAAAATCCATGGTAATGTTATCCTATTTTCACTAAGGAATAGAAATAGGATGTAACAAACCGGATGGAACCTGGTGCTTAGCTTTAACCTCCTAGCGTGTCAGACATTTTGCTACATAATCTACAACATCCCGTTTCATACCTGACCATCAGTAATATTGCTTCAGATCCTGATACATCTTGCTTCCCCCAAGATGTATAGTAAAGATTGTATTATGAGCCTCAAATAATAACTTTTTCTTCAGTTCATCATTAGCTGGCGTACATAACAAATCTTTATAATACAATTCACCATCTCCTTTCATAGAAAAATTAGACTGATTACCTTCCTGAGTAGCCAAGATAAGTTGTTGTAACTTATCATCAGCTCTCTGAGCATCACAAATTTCTTGTCTTAAGATAGGCCTTGCTTTCAACTGAACTATTAAAGCTCCATCAGATACAAATTCTTATTCACTCTGCTTAAATGATAATGCTGAAATGATCTTTCAACTCAAAGCATCTTCCACAACATTAGCCTTACTCAAATGATAATCCACAATACAATCATAGTCTTTGAATAGTTCCAACCAACGCCGTTGTCTCAGATTGAGTTCTTTCTGGGTAAGCAAATATTTTAGACTCTTATGATCCATGAAAGTTCTACATCTTTCACCATACAGTTAATGCTGCTAGATTTTTAAGACAAATACTATTACTGCAAGTTCCAAATCATGAGTAGGATAATTCTATTCATGAGTTTTTAGTTGCGTAGAGGCATAAGAAACTACCTTTCCTTCCTGCATCAAAACACAACCCAAACCAGTTCTAGATGCATCACTAAACAAAACATACTCCTTACTAGAAATAGGTTGGACCAATACAGGAGCCTCGATAAGCATACTTTTCAGTTGGTCAAAACTACTCTGACATCTATCAGACCATTCGTAGTTCACTCCTTTTTGTAACAATTTAGTTAAAGGGGATGTTATCACTGAGAACCCCTTAACAAACCGACGGTAATAACCAGCTAGACCTAGAAAACTTCTCACTTTAGTCACATTTTGTGGTGGCTTCCAATTAACAATCACTTCTATCTTACTAGGATTAACTCTAATTCCCTCAGAAGAGACAACATATCCTATAAATGATATCTCCTAAAGCTAGAAATTAGACTTACTCAATTTAGCATAAAACAGTTTTCCTGCAGGGACTGTAATACAATTCAGATATATTCAGTATGGTCCTGTTCATTCTTATAATAAACCAGGATATCATCTATAAACACCACAACAAACTGATCCAAATAAGGCCTGAACACTTTATTCATCAGATTCATAAATGCTGCTGGAGCATAAGTTAACTCGAATGGCATTATTAGGAATTCATAATGTTCATAACGGTTCCTAAATGCAGTCTTCGGTACATCCACATCCTTTACCTGAAGCGATAATACCCCGATCACAGATCTATCTTTGAAAACACTCCTGCATCTTTCAACTGATTAAATAAGTCTTTAATCCTTGGCAACAGATACTTATTCTTCACTGTGACTCTATTCAATTGTCTATAATCAATGCACATCCGTAGTGTGTCATCCTTCATCTTAACAAACAACACCGGTGCTCCCTACGGTGACACACTAGGTCAAATAAACCTTTTATCCAGATGCTCTCGTAACTGTATCTTTAATTCCTTCAGTTCAGTAGGAGCCATTATGTATAGTGCTCTGGATATAAGAGTAGTGCCAGGCATAATTTCAATAGATAACTTCATATCCCTTTCAGAAGGTAGTCTAGGAAATTCCTCCGGAAACACATCTGGAAACTCATTCACCACCAAAATATCTAGCAATTTACAAAACTCCTTCTTAGACTCAATTACAAAAGCTATATATGCTTCACATCCCTTCCTGAGAAGCTTCCGAGCTTGCATAGCAGATACGACATTAGTTAAAGAACTAGTGCGAATGCCATGCAATACTATCTCAGAATGATCGGGTCTCCTAAACATAACTGTCTTAGTATTACAGTCTAATTACTACCTGATGCTTAGATAACCAATCCATACCTAGAATCAAATCAAATTCATGAAAAGGTAATCTGACCAGATCTGCTACATAATTATTTCCTTGGATTATAATAGGATAGTTCCTATACACCTAATTAACCGACACATTACTACCTTGAGGATTGGTCATATGCATGGCATACTCTAATTGACCTATAGGCACCTCCATATCAAACATTTCTCCAACACAGATATACAAATGAGTAGATCCAGGGTCAATCAATGCATGCTTTCAGAATTAAAGAGAGAAACAATACCAACAATAACATCTGGTGCATCCTGATCCTCATGAGTTTTCAGTGCATAAGCTCGAGCCAAAGCAGAAGGCACAGCTGGCCGATTTATAGTTTCTGAGCGAGAACTTGAATTAGTCCTGTTCTAATTATATCCTCCTCGGCTTCTCCCTTGTCCTCTATTCCCAACAGATGCATGGGAGACCTCTCTACTGGCTTGTGGTATCTCAGACTGTCTCAGAGGACAATTTGCTATCATATGCTCAGTACTGCCATAACGGAAACATGCACCTGTAGCTCTCCAACAGACACCCCAATGATGAACAGAGCAATAAGGGCACTCTGGGGCACCAGAACCTCGGTCCCCAGAGGAACTCCTACTAGAGACAGCCGATGTTGGAAAGTTTTGTCGCCTTCCCCGAGTCACAGATCTCTGAGCAAATTCCATTACAGAGGAAATACCTTCTCGACTTTGTTTACCCAAAGACTGACCTCCTCTAACAAAACCCCTCCGTTGACTTCTTTCTCTTCTAACCATTTCCTGTCTCTCAATTTTCATTGCAGCTTGTATTAGCTGATGGTAAATCTCTTACTACAATAAAGTAAATGCCGCCAGATGCTCCTTGATGGAATCATGCAATCCATCCTTGAACTGATGACATCGGAACTCTTTAGTAAGTAAAAATTTAGGGGCATACTTATTGAGTCAGTTGAATTCCCAATCATACTCAGCAGCTGATATGTTTCTATGTTTTAGACTCAAAAATTGCCTCCACTTATCCTTTCCGTAAACCTCCATAATATATTTTACTTGGAACTCTTAGGTAAAGAAAATCCAAATCAGAGGCATCAATAGCTGAGGACTCCTCAGAAGGAACTTCCACCATTCATAAGCTGCTCCCTGTAGAAGGGAGACAGCACAGTGCACCATCTGCTCTGCTGGACAACTGATCTCATCCAACACCCTCTTCACCTTCTCTATCCAAAATTTAGCTCTCTCAAATTCCTCCAGAGATGTCCCAGTAAATTCCTCCGCTCCATATTTCCGCAGCTAATCAATTGGAGCCTTAGGTGCAGTCATACAATGCAACAACATCATCATATTCTAGGACAGCTTAATCAAAGCTTTTCCCTAAGCTGGAGGAGGAGGTGGCACTTCAGCTTCACCTCAGAGGGTCCAGATATTGCTGGACGAGTTTACTCCAACTGATTGGTCTCAACAACTTTGTCAACAGCATCATGAGATCCTTCCATCGTTAATTATATGGACAAAATATGGGACACCGCATTAGGCCAAAACACAACTTGTACACTCAAATAGAAGCAATAGTTAAGCATTGGTTAAACCAGAATTGCCTAAACCTACTCTGATACCAAAAAGGTGTGACGCCCCAGTACCCCCTGGGAGGATACAGGAGTGCCATATCGGACTCACAAACAGAAACAAATAACAGAATGATGCAGAAGCATTTCAAAACGTACTACATATTCATTACATGTATTTTCAGTAACTGAAACAAACATACATTGCAAATCATTCCAAACTTGTTCAAAACGTACATACATTATATCACATGAACTTAATACAAATTTGTTCCAAAAATCGAAACCAGCTTGAAACACAGTTATTACAAAAACCTACAACAATTCGGATCATACATTTTATAAACACGACAAAATATATATTCAAAATACATTTTTATCAAAACAAGACTCAGACTCTATTGGCCATTACGGTTGACTCATCCCAATCTTTATAATCCTCGTTCTGAACCTACACGGGGCAAATCTACCGTGCTAAGCATATAGCTTAGTGAATAATAACTAATCTATATATAAAGTGATAACTCATCATATTGAATCATGTAATAGCATAAGCATGTATTAACAGATTGGTTTAACAATAAAACAGACATAATGCATTTCAAAATATATTTTATAGTTAACAGAGATAAATATCAAAAGAGGGTATAAACCCTTCAAAAATCATAATATAAATTTTTTTTAATGTAAGAATCAAACATATATCAAAACACAAAATCATATTACTGCTAAGCCATTTACAGAAGCAGGTAACGGGACTTATACAGGAGAGACCGAAGCCTCGAAAGCGATGTGTCACAGGAGAGATCAAAGTCTCGACACTGAAGTGTCACAGGAGAGACTGAAGTCTCAATACCGAAGTGTCACAGGAGCAGTTACAGACCCTTCTAGGCATGCCTATTTTTCCACAACTAAAACTCAATAGTTTTAAAACAAAACAAAGTCATTTCAGACATTTCATGTGCAAAGCAAGTAGCCAATCATATTCGCATGCAAGTAGCACTTCCAATGATATAAACATGCATCAAACGCCTCAAACAATCATTGTTCAGAATTCCAACACAATCAATATAAATCAAATTCAACAAGCAGAACAAAGTAAGGTGTTACCATCTAAGATTACTCATAAAAGCTTCCTTATTGCTTATTGCCTCGAAGTCCCGGCAATATCTGGAAGTGGCCGCTCTATGCATTCCTCTATAACATTCAACACGTATATACAAATCATTATTATGCATGATTAAGCATTCATTTATGTATACTAAATATGTATAATGCATGTTCATAACAAATTCTCGGGTATGTTTCCTTACTAAACTAATGTAAACATCAATTGTACTTCAAAAGTTCCAAAATTCATACACTCATTCATTATTCACACACTCATTCACTATTCCAGCTTTTGTTGAAAGTATCCCATTCGGGTAAACTTTGTATAAGTAATAAGATCAACAAAATGATGTATTTCTATAATAATTTCTTCTATACAATTGTTCCTCTATGTCTTAAGTCTCTATTGATACTAAGATCATTCAATTTGGGTCAGCATTTCTAAAGTTATCCATAAAATACTATATACTACTCCCAACTAATGACAAAATCTTAATTTCAACTTTAGGCCAAATTTCATTATCCTTAGGGAAATAACCAAAATTACATTCCTTAATGAAAGTTTTAGGAATATGACTGTAGTTTAATCCACAATCAAAACCACCCCATTTTGATATCTACAAGTCAAGTTATAGCCTAAAAACCAGTATAATTCATTCACATCTTACACTATCAACACTCTTACTCCAACATTTATCCTTTTTACAACAATTCCACCTTATTCATGCCTCAATTACACATCCATTTCATGTCTAGACCTCAACTCATCAACAAATCCATACACATTCTATCCAATCAAGCATCAAATAATACATATGATAACATGCAAATCAAGATTAGTATTCCCATACCTTATTTAACTCAATTCCTACTTCAATGCTCAAACCACTCTAGCCTTTTAAGCAAATATCACACGTCCAAGATTAAGATGACCAAGAGGACAGCAAAATAGAAAATAGCAGGATCTAACTCCCTTGATGTAGTAGCATGTAAGTACTTCAAGTGATGATGATGATTCAACAAGCAAGCAAAAATTCTAGGAGGTATGAGTAAGAGAGTTTCGGTGGTGATGAGAGAACAAGATGATGAAGAACTAAGCAAAACAGAAGACCCCAGTAAAAACTTTTCTCCTCCAATGCTAGGTGTCACCAAATGGTAATAGCATGTGGCTTCATGCTTGTTCTACACTTGTCCCACTTAGGAGTTTCCACTCATCCACACAACAATGCTGCCATTTGTCACTAAGTAATTATTCGATGTATAAAAAATAAATAAACTATATTGATTTAGACTGAATTTGACAAAGTTGTCTTCATGAAAGTTATATCTTATCCTCTTAGCTTTCCAATGGTATAAAGTTTGTAATTTTTAGACGTCGTAATCAAAAGATATGATACTTAGAAGTTTAAGTGTCACACTTAGATGTCACCAAGCAATTAACCACATATAAACCATGAACTGTATTGATTTAGGTCAAATTTGACAAAGTTGTCTTCATGAAAGTTGTCGATTATCCCCTTAGATTTCTAATGGTATAAAGTTTACAACTTTTGGAAATCAGATCAAAAGATATGACACTTATAAGTTTGAGTATCACATTAGAAGTCACATTGGATGTCACCCTCGTGCTTGTGCACGAGGATGACAAACTTGTCACCCTTTAGATGTCACTGATCTTGCAAAAATCACTCCAAACTTGAGTTTTTAAGTACTTTCAAGCCTTCTTTTCATTAAATCTTCACCTAAACCTTATGTAAAGCATCCATGACATAAATTCCAAGACTCGGGCTCAAGATTAATACCTTAATTCTCTAATGATGACAAATAAATTCCAATTCTGTAAGTATGTTTTATTAAACCATAATTTAAGTCATATTCCTTTCACATTCAAATCATAGAACAATTTTTAACTTCTATCTCACATATACTTTCATGAACATGTATCATTTCAACTAGGGCATATTTTGGGGCCTTACACCAGTGATTTGGGTGAACCAGTTGGAGATTCTGAGTAGATAGAAAGATGAAAGTCCCATGGTACTTCTCCTCCACCATCTAGAGCAACTACATCATCATCAGCTCCACATCAGTATGATGCTCAGAGACCTAAGGAACCTCCCGCGACCAACATACTTAACTCACCAACAAATTGACAGTTGCAAAGGTAGTCTGGATGTTCTATTAGGGTTTTTCTGTTTCTTTTATTATCTGTATATTTTTCTTATTTTATATTATTATTTTTATATAAATTTATTATAACAATATCATTGTTATTTTAATTTTATTGTTATTTTCTTTTATCTTTTTATCCCCTTTTGTTTCTATTCTATAAAGCTGATTGTATATAATATCATATACACTCTTCACGATATTTAGGGTGTGTAACGTTTTTTTATTCAAGGGAAGTATCAAAATATACCTTTCTTGCATTTTTTGTTTACTTCGTTATTTTATCTTTTTTTTGCTTCCATTATATACATTAGAGATAATGTACAATTTTAAGTTTGGGAAAGGGGTTAATGAAAATTTTGAGATAATGTACAAATTTAATTATGGGGAAAGGGTTTAAGGAAAATTTTGAAAAAAATTTCAAAATTTTTATGCTTATTATAATTTTTATATTCATATTTATTAATCAACATCCCAATTTAGTTAAAATCTGTCTGAGACATTTTAGGTTATTGTTGATTATTAAACTAAATTAATATGCAAAAGGATGAAAAGTTGGAATATGCTTGCTTTTATAATTCATATCTTTTAGTAATCATTGAGGTAGTTAATTTGAATAAAAATTACATATAATTCACACACATACAACCTATTTGTGAGCTTTGGAGCCTAAGAACAAATACATTGTTTTTAATAATCTTTTATTTTTTAGTTTGTGTTATCATACTTAGTTGGATGATTCTAGAACTTGCTTTTATTAATCATTTTAAGACCATATTTTTCTAAACTAGAGGCATTGAATGATAAAGGCATTTATATTCGACCCTTTGTTTTAGCCTATTTTCTTTGATTATTATCTGAAATATTACCCCATTTTCTTAAATAAATTTTACTATTTTTAAACTCTAAGGGAGTTTGCATTTAATTTATTTCTTGAAACTTGCATTATATTAAGAATTTTAAAGAAAAGGGTTTATTATTTCTACGATTATTGGTACATAGTGATTGTGAATTTTGTTTCTTCTCGAGTGCTTTATTTGTGTGATTTTATATTCACACCAAAGTTGCACGAATAAGTTCAATAGTTGAAAATTATTTGTTGCTGGCATATTAGAAAAAGAAATAAAAAAATAAAGTTGTGGTCTTTGTTAAAGATTGAGAAGAATTACTGTTGTAACACCCCCTTATCGTAGGGTACGTACCGGGATGCCCGCAGGTCATTCCGGTACATATCCTATGATAAGGGAGCGCTACGTGCGATCAATACCGTCACTCCACATGGCATCACATTAATTTGAACAATCAAGCATTAATTGTAAACCACAATATTTGTTTTTTAAAATCAAACTCTTCCCCATTTCATTGATCAAAATCAAAAGTTTATACATCATTCCATACTGTACTGTCTGTACATAAATACAACAACCTAGTA
>JANQBM010599607.1:0-16134 GCA_025594535.1 Erythroxylum domingense | reverse complement strand
TTTTTATATAATATATATATATTTTTTTTTATATAGAGTTTTATATATATATATATATATATATATATATTACATAAGTAAGATATGAGAAAATTTATAAATTATGTAATAATTCATAAATCATTATACTAGCTACAATTATTATTTATACATTCATATAACATTATATTAATTACCATATATGATAATATTAATATTAACTGTAATCAATAATAAATATTAATATCATATAGTTAAAAATCAAATTTAATATTATTCAAAATCTATTGTAAGTCGTGTTTATAAATGTAGTTAACAACAATTTCATTTCGAAGATCAAATTTAATATTAATGACAATGATTTGTATAAGTATAAAAATAAATTTATTTAACAAAAATGCAATTTATGCTTTTTATTAAAATTTTTAATATATATAATGATTTCATAATTTTATGTGATCTTACAAAACTGTATTTATTATATATAATTTCTATAGCAATTTATGTTTATGATATATTACAAAATTTTAGTAAAATTTAAAAATCCATAAAAAAATATAGTATTGGTGATGATTTCTAAATTGGTAGCCAAATATTCGGATCCTATTTAATATTTGGCGACAAATTGTGAGATTGTCACCAAATGTTGACGAATGTAAACAAAATTAAGTGAAAGCAATATCGTATTCAGTTATGTGTAATCTAAAAGGCGACGATTTTGTAAATTGGTAGTTGAATCCTCAGTTGTGTATTAACCTTTGGCAACAAGTTACAAATTCGTCGTCAAATGTTTTAGCGTGAAAAAAAGTAAACGGATATGACATTGTTTGTCATTGTTTAATAGATGCAACCCAACACCCCCCCAAATTTTAGGCCTCTCCTCTCTCCCGCGTGATTCTCCGTCGATTTGTTCTTCTCTTCGTCTATTCATCTTATTTCATCTTAACATCTTCATTTTGTCTTCCATCGGCTCCCTGCAATTGTAGTCGAAGTAAGTATTTGTAACGTTATTCTCAATTTTTTTCTTGAGTTATAGATATTGTTAAATGCTATATTGATGATTAGTTTTAGTGTTAGTTGTTGATTTGTTTGCATTTATTTGGCCTGTTAATGGTTGAATGGTTGATTGAATGTATTGATGTTGGTGAAGAAAGGAAGAAGACAGAATTTTTGTTGTTAGTTTGTGTTGAATTTTTAAAGCCTATAAATTGTTTGATGAAAGTTATCATAGAGATTTAATGTTATGTTTTGAACTTATGAATGAAGTTATTTGTTTCTATTTTGATAATGTTCTATTTTGTGAGGATGGTAGTGCTAGAAAGAAGAGATTATGATATATGAAGAGTGTTAAGGTTTTGTAATTCTATATATTGAAAAGATAAGTGATTTCTATATAAGAATAATGATAGCTTAGTATCCTTTTATCTTAATTTTTGTAGTATTGGAATCTATTAATCTAATTGAATCTTCTATTAATGAAATAGTTTGCATTGTTTGCATTGAGATTTATGTTAACTTTGATATAACATAAATTTTTTTTTCCGAAAGAGTTAATATAGTCATAATCTATGTATCAAACTCAATTTGTTAGAATTCAAATTCAATTATTCAAATTTGAATAGATTTTGAGTTTGTAAACAATTTTCAAATCCAATTAATTAACAAAATTTAATTAAATCTAATCTGAAATTAACTAACTCAATTAGATTTATTCATTTTTTGTCTATTTGTATAGAATTAACAACATATACTCAAGCTTCTAAAATTTAAGAATAGAGAGCATAAAGAGTGTTCACTTTAAATATTCTGTGACACTCCAATCTTGCTACTGGACCCGCAACAACTGCTGCACACTCTCGAAATGTCCTTTTACCACAAGGAACCTCCCAAGATTTCACAAGGCTTATACATTACTCTATTTTGCACAAGCCACTAAAAACATATCATGATAAACAATAACTACAAAGCCTATAGGAGTTTTATAATTATAAGACTACATGTGCAAAATTTCTATACAACATTGTTTCTACTTTCAATGAATACACATACAACATTAAAAAACAATCTATACTAAGTCTGAACTCACTTCTGAGCGATGGCCTATCGTATAACACTTGACCCTTAATCTGGTGACAAAATTTATCTGTCAAAAACATTAAATGTTGGGAAAGAGGGGTGAGTATTACACTACTCAATGAGGGGCTAATAATAATAATAACTAATTATACAAATATCATTTTCATATATTATCATTTCAAATTTAATGCACATTAAAACACTTTTCCATAAATGAATGCAAACAATTTATTTCAATATCATTTTTAGGTCTGCCTTTAAAACTTCACTCAGCCCTTCCTCACCATGGGAACCTGAGCACCATAGTTAGAAACATAAATCAAATTAAGCTTAGTAGTTGGGAAAAGCATAAGATACCAACAAATGAAAATCGTAATATGCATAACATTTTCTTTTACACATCTGCTCTGGTGAGTCTCCCAATCTCCCCTTATAATCTTTGCTCCCCTAGAAAATGAGTTCCCTGTGCACCCTCTTTCCTTTCAGGCATGCCACAGGTTCCCCACTGTAGCGTTACAACTACCCTAATTCAAGCTAATGTGCTTTTACTTGCCCGTAGGTCTTTCCTTTCCAAATTTCTGGCTTTTCATTTTATAAGTAGTTAACAAACTTACACAATCTTATATACAGTTTACAAAAAAAATACATTTCATAGTCAATGTATAAAATTCATGCATTCAAATAAATCTTATAAATCATGTTTACATAGCATTTCATATGAAAACATGTAAATTCAAAACTTTTGTGGCAAATCAAATGCATACAAGATAAATAGGAAATAATGGAATTTATTATTATTATTATTATTCTTATTCTTATTACTATTATTATTTAACCCACTCACAGTTTTCTCTTGCCTATTATACATTTCTCGGCAGTTTTGGAAATGCCAATGGATAGGCTTGTTGTGTATCCGAACCTAAGCATGAGTTAATGTTAAAACTCTACCACATTTTTAAGTGTTGGAAATACTTTCAGGAGTAAATAAAGTCTGTTAAGCCTCTATGGTGAAATGAAAAGAATTTGCCTCAATAATGATTAGACATGCATGGAAATAGTGAAATTGAAATTGCATATGCATGATAGATAAAATAAAGGGGAGATGTTGAGATAGGTTGTAATTGATAATTATGAGAGTTACAAAGTTAAGTAGAAATTTCAGTTTCAACCCCTAAGGACATTTTCACCATTTTCTCATATTTCGGGTTTGAACTTTAATTTTGTTCCTTCATTAAACTTTTAGGGATCATCCTAAGCTTTAATTATAGCTAAGTTGCATAATTTTTAGACGTCATTTGACTATCCAGATCATGCCTCAACAGTAAACCAGAAACTTTGAGTATCTGTAGAATTGCTCTGCACCAACAGTGAGTTTCTTAGACCATTTGGGTAATCAAATGGTCCCAGATTTAGCTGTGAATACTCGTTGGAAAGCTTATCACGTATAGTTTAACTATACAGAAGAAAATTTTCTTATAAAAGATATCTATTTCAAGCTAAGGACAATATTTTCGAAACTGTCTAGATTGCACTTCTATAAACCCATTCCATTCCTTTCACTATAACCATCATTCTTAATTCAATTTCGTCAACTCCATAACACCAATAATAACTAAACATGCTCAATTGAGTCCAAAGAACACTTACCTTGATTAGAGATTTGGGTTAGGGTTTTTGTTTTGCAATTAGGGCTTTGGTGCTTCCTCACTTCCTACACCAAAATCAACCACCAATACACATACACTCCCATTAGTAAATCACTATAAACATCATATTTCAACCTAAGAATGATTAAAACAAACTTGGGTTTTTCTTACCTTCAGAATATGGTGGCAATAAGTGAATTTGGTGGTATAGAAACGTAGGTCTTGATGAGAGGATGATGGATCTCAGGTTGGATTCTTGATTTCACCTTTTATTTGTTTGATTTTAAGCAAAGAAAATGAAAAACTTTGAGAGAGAAAGGAGAGCTTTCGTTCATTCAAGAAGAAATACAGGAGTGTCTTATTTTGATTAAAGAGAAATTGCTGGAAATTTATTTTAAAATCAAAAAGACCATTTTGCCCTTAGAAGGTCATTTAACTCTAATGTGATCTGGAACTTTGGGGTTAGGTTTTTAAACATCCCGTTCAGCATTTTCATGCATTCTAACTGATATTTAAGAGATTATGGAGTGTTGGTTCAATTTTGAAGCTTTAGGGACTTCTGGTTAATAAATTGGGTTACCTGATATTATCACCGTCGCTTAAAACAACTATTTTAAGGTTTAGGTTTTTTTTAGGACTTCATTATATCATACTAGGGAAAGTTCTGGGGTTTACATATTCATACTGACATTAGTCTTATATTGATCAATATGAAGGACTTGATGAATATTGAACACTAAAAACTTTCATAAATTGTATTAACAATTGTTAATTAGATTAAGGTTAATAATTATAAACCATTTCCATTTATAAAGTAATCATCATTAATTTGATTTGATCTTTTTCTTGCATAAATTTCATTAACGTGTATGTATATTATTTTCTTTTTTTTGGAAAAAAATTAGTGTTTTAAATATCACTATTATTTAGCAATTCCATTATAGAACATAAAATCCTATTTATAAGAAGATGGATTAATATAGGTAAGTAATAGTATAATATTATAATCTACCTATTGATTAAAAATATTCCTTGAAATCTATACCCTGCCCTTAATTATATAGCAACTAATCTAGTTTTCTTTGTTACTATTGTACTTGATTCATCTTTATTTTGAAACCTTAAGATCTAGTCAAGGCATTTTATGAACTTCGAAGTCCAAAGATTCACTCTAAGCTTATAAATCTCATTTCAAGCCTCGTCACATAGTTATAAGCATTTTCTACATTCTAAGTCCTAAGACCCCACTCTATGACCAAGTGTATTATGTTAAATATGAAATTGTCTTTTTCGCAGGCAGTGTTTTGTGTTGAAGAGCGTCAATAATCATCCAACCACGTCCTTCTTCATTGTAGTTTGCGGTTGTCTATTTGTCTAGGTAAGTCTTCTAACTAATGTCTACAATATGTTTGGGTTTTGTGTCAATGCAAATGAGGTGTTTGTTTTGTGATGTTCTTTAGAATATTCTTATATAAATACTCCATATATATTTCGACTTCCTCATAATTGTTCAAAATATGTGAATGGACAATTTTGAACTTGTCTTTTACGTATATAACATTTAAGAGAGCATGAAAACCTAAACAAAATGTAAAACATTAACAATTGTTACTAACTAATAAGTTTATAAAAAGTAGAAATTAATATAAATTACCTTTCAATGCGGTACATCTATCGAAATTGAACCGATCCATGAAATTTTTCTTTGTATGATAAGTGAATTGCCAAATGCACCATAACATCAAAAAAATGGGGGGGAATACTAATTCAAGCTTACATAGAATCAAAGTTATGTTTTTTTCCATTTTTTCAAGCTTTTTAACTTTAAATGTCTTGTAATATAATTGCTTAAAGAACTCACCTAGTTTACCCAAAGTTACGGACACATCCTTCGACAAATATCCACGTATTCCTACATCAAGTAATCTTTGCATAAGTATATGACAATCATGGTTTTTCAACCCCGATACTTTTTCCTCTTTAATATTGACATAATGGGCTATATTCGATACATACCCATAAGGAAACTTGACTGATTTAAGAAATTGACAAAAAGCTTGCTTCTCCTTTTTTTTACATGGTGTAACAAGCAGGTGGAATAATGTATGACCCGTCATCTCTTCTTTTCAAATGCAAATCCTTTCTTATATTCATATCTTTCAAGTCGAGTATAGCCTTAATTATGTCTTTGGATTTGCCTTCAATTCCTATAACAGTTCCTAAAATATTCTCACAAATATTTTTTTCAATATGCATCACATCAAGATTATGCCTTAATAACAATTCCTTCTAATACAATAAATTGAAAAATATGCCTTTTTAATTCCAGTTGAGCTCAACAACATTTCACTTTTGCTTTTTATTACTTGGGTGTTTGTATGGTGTAATGTCACCTAAGTGCAATAGTTTCCTAACTACATCATAACCAGACAACTACAAAGCTTCAACCAATTATACTTTGCCATTAAACAATTTGCTTCTTTGCCATCTATGCCCATGTTTCGAGTAACAACGATGTCTCGTATAACATGTTTTACTTCATAGCCTCATTAAATAAGTTTGATAGTTACATGTAGGACACGTCATATACCCTTTAGTGCTCCATCAAAACAAATTCCCATAAGCTGGAAAATCATTTATAGTCCACAAAATAGTTGCATGCATTATAAATGTTTTACCTTGAACAACATCAAAAGTTTCTAATCCAATATTCCATTGATCATTTAAGTTGGCAATTAATGGTTGCATGTATACATCGATATCCTTTCTAGAAGCAGTAGGTCTTGGAATAAGCAAAGATAATAATATAAAAGGCTCCTTCATACACTTCTATAGAGGTAAATTGTATAGAATTAATATTTCCGAGCACATGCTATAATAAATACTCATATTACCGAAAATATTAAATCCATCTGAGGCTAAACCAAGTCAAACATTGAGATAATCTTGGGCAATCCATGAAAACTTTCCATCAAAGTCTTTCCATGCCATTGAATCTGTTGGATGACATATAATGTTATCATCAATGTGTTTCTCTTTATGCCACTTCATATCGATGGCTATTTTTGTTGACATAAAAAGCCTTTGTAGTTGTGAATTAATAGGAAAGTATCTTAAGATTTTTTGTGGTATCTTCTTCCCTCTTGTATCATCCACTCACCACTTTGATGTACCACAAATGGGGCACTCTTCAAAATCCTTATTATCTTTCCAAAATATAGCACAATAATACTTACAAGCATGTATTGATATATATCCTAATCCAAGGCCCCTTAACAATTTCTTCACATCATAGTAAGATTTGGACAATTTGTATCCAACAGGTAATATATCATTGAGCAAGTCAATTAACATGTGAAAAGACTTGTTACTACATTTATTATAGACCTTAAATGCAACAACTTGACAACAAAAGATAGTTGTGAGAAATTTGAGCTCCTTGGATATAATTCTTCTTGAGCAACTTTCAATAACTTCCTAAAATTATTTTCTATAATACCACCAATTATATTAGGCAAATCGATATCATTCATTGTCTCCATATAATTCCCATAATCCTCTAACATCTCCCTAATCCTATAATCATCATCATCTTCATCATTATTGTTACTATCAACACTTATATCAACACTTCTACTACAACTTGCTTCCTTTCGTTCGCTATGGTAAAGTCATGGAGTATAGAATTTATCTATGCCTTGGATTAGCAAATAGATATATACCATATCTTGACTTTAAATGTCGAAATTTAAGCAATCTATGTATGGAAAACAAATATGACATTAATTACCCAATTGATCTTTTACAAATTGCATGAAACTTTAAACTTCTTCTAAGCGTTCAGTGGACCATTTCTAATAAGACATCTAACTTTCATCTATCTAGCTATACAATTGAAAGTAAATAACTTAATTACTAAATGCAATCCTTGATCTTTATAACATTTGAATTAATCACATTAAATTTTACAAATTAAGTATGAATTAAAGCAAGCGCTATAGTACATGGCATTGTTACATCACATGAATCGAGAAAGCGCACTATAGTACGTGGCATTGTTACATCAATATCAGCTAAATGAAGTTCTCTCACCAAAGGCTCACAAACTAGAATTACAAATTGATACTGATACCAAAATTCATTATTTTTAAGTGTAATTCTAGAAACCTCAATTATAAAATTAGAGCTGGCAAACTATAATGGGACCTACTTATCACTTGAGAATAGTTGCTCCAACTTTTTCATCAGAACAAAACTCTAAAGTGATAAGAAATCAATCACAAATCTTGTCATAGTAGGATGACATAAATTCCCACCATTGGTGAAATCTTTCATCATCAAATTAAGGATCTAAGCACGATTATAGATAAACTTGGTCACTTGCTTTGCGTACTACACAATCTCATCAATGATAGAAAAATGTCTAGCATCTCTTTTATTTTTCAACATCATGTCAAACAATATGCAACATAAAGAGTCTAATAAAAAGAATGATACCTACTTTGCAATCTTTTCTCAGCTGCTTTGTAAGCATAATCATTGTTAGTAATGGACTGAACAATGTTTTTTAGTCTAACTTTATTCACAACTTTATCAAATATCTGAAATAGAATATCAACATTTCTAATAAGGTCAAATGTATCAATAGACTTTAAAAACATTGTCCCTTTAGCAAAATAAACTAAAATTTTGATAACATGCTCATATCTTTTATTTTTCCAACCATCACACATGATTAAACATTTATAAGTTGCCCAAGTCATTCTTCTTTCATCCAAATAACTCTTTATCTCATAAACAGAGTTGCTAAAAAATGTAACTTTATAGTCACAATTGAAGGAGCCTTATATCTTGGATCATAAGAGGCAATGACATCCACCATAAGCTAGTAACAATAAGATTGAGGGACATTGTATGATACATTTGAATCATACCATCATCTAGCCATTATCATGTCCAAATTCTGAGTCACTTCTTTTGATTTTAAGGCACTACAGATTAAAGACTAAGCTCTATAAGTTTTTTGTGGTAAATAAGTTAGACACATGTTTTATTCTTTTCCTCACATTAGGTGTAACATTCTCTTCTTTTTGGGTAGGAATACCACCACCTTTAACATCCCCTCAATCATCCTGACCACTAAAAAAAGAACTTCCACAACCAATTTCGTTGTTTAGCCTTTGTCTTCTATCATTTTCATATTGATACCCTTGAAGTAAAGTCTTCATTTGCTATTTCATGTTATGATTCACTTTTTTACAAGGCTCTATTTTACATTTGATCCCATTTAAATGCTTCTTTAATCTGGTGATTCTCCTAACTTTCAAATGCTTGTTGTAATTGACACAGATGATATGGTTTTTCATTTTAAAAACCAATCTAGTATGAGCCCAAGTTGGATCATTAAATTTTCCTAAAATGACTAAATTATTAGGAGTACTTGAACTCTTCTCCATTTATCTAAAATAAATAAATAAAAACGTGTCAAAATTAAATTCAAAAATTCATATTCAACAATACAATTTTTGTATATAATATCATTGTATAACTATAAAAATTCAATATTTAATTATAAGCATGTACAAATTCTAAATTTACTCTATCTTACACGTTTCTTTATGATAACACATTTTGTAAAAATGACTTTTCTTTATGATAACACACATCACAAAAATGATTTAAACACTTATAATTTCACACTATGTTGAGTAATGAGTATTCTTATATAAATTCACATACTATTTTCTACCATGTTTTTAACTGTTCATAAGATAAGATGATGAATGTGTATTTGCTACTTGTAAGATATGATTAGTATTTGTAATATTATTTCCTGGTGACAATAATAAATAATATAAAAATACAAATAATTTTCTTAACTTAATTACTATATTCAATGATTTATTTATATATTAAATCTTATATTTAAATGATTAATCATATTTTAAATACTTTTTATATACAAACTGTAATTAATAATTGTATGTTTCATATAAATTAATTAACAATTTAATAAATTACTTTTAATCTCACTTTGTAATTATTAAAATAACAAATAATATGACATATTTTTGAGTTATACAAAATTCATAATGTCTAAATGTTCTTCCATAGTCCATATACAATATTATTTTGATCTCATTTCTTCATGAATTCACAATGCCTAATGTTATTGAACTATACACAATTCACACAACCAATTCCAACTTCCAAAACCAAATTGCCTAAGGCATATTTTATAAACCATTCACAATACACACATGACGCAACTAAAACACAATGCAATTGTATTCTAAAGCTGAATCAAGCAATGAAAAAAAAAAAAGAAATTGCAACCAAGTTAATTAGGGTTGCAGGTATAGTCGGGTTAGTTCGAGTTGATTAAAGTTAGATCAGGTCTGGTCAGGTTGATTCGACCATAAACAGATGAATCTGAATTCCAAATTTGGATTCTACATCGAGGACTTGGGAACTAGCTAACTGGAGTCACTATACGCATAGAAGACCAGAGGCCACGAGTAGCGACGGTGTACTAGAGGGCAGCGATAGCGAATGGTCCTAGAGACAGCAAGCAATGGAGGAAGTAGTGGGCATGCGAGGGAGACTGGTAGGGTGATGGCGCGTGGGTATGCGTGGGTAACTAGGAGGGCGGCTGTGGGCGTGCGTGAAGAGTGAAAAAGGGTTTGTGAGTGGGTTTTATTACTGAAGAAGACACTAAAGGAAGAGCGAATGAAAATTTGGTTTTAGTCTTTAGGGTTTCATGTTTCAATTTGGTCCCTAACTTTTTGAAATTTAAAAAGTTTTCAATATTTTGGGTACCGATCGGTAAAAACCAATGCCACCTGATACCGATTGTTATTCATAACCGATATGTAACAATGTCTTGAGTACTATTATTTGGCCAAGGTACTAATAACATTTTTATAAAAATTAATTAATTAATTTTAATTTATAAAAATTAATTAATTTATTAAATTGACCGATTAATTAATAAACTTATCAATTTTTAACAGTAAGAGTTATTAAAGTACATCGAATTGAAAATTTTAGAACTGAATAGAATAGTAGATTGATTCAAGATTTTCAAGATTGAAATAGCTGAACAGGTTGAATTTTTTAATCATTAATAAAAAACATGAAAATTTTGATATGAAAAATGGAAAGGCCTTAACAATAAAATTAATTTCAAAACTATAGAATATGAATTTGTGAACATATTAAATAAAACATACAGATATGTGCTTATAAATTTTACTTTAGTAATGAACAGAATTTTCTTAACAACTTCAAAAAGTAATATGAATATATACAAATAATGAATATGAGTTTAACAAGGAAAAGGAGGTAAAAACAAACAAAAAAACTCCATTAGGCTGTATGAAAATATAATGTAGATATGAAAGATGAAAATATTAATAGAAACATTAATGTTAAAATAAGAAGTATAAATTAGTAAAAACATTGAATAAAACAAATAAACATGAGCTAAAAATTTTAATTTACATTATAAGTAAGTATTTATTTATAATTATTGAATACAAGTTTAATAAAAAAGTAAAATTTAAAGGTACTGATAAAATGAAAATTTGAAGGATCAAATTAGAAATAACAATAAGATCTTGAACTAAAAGAAAGTTCACTAACACTTACAAAATTAATTGTCAAGATAAAGTATTTTCAAAATAGTTAGGAGTCGCAACATAATAATAATTTGTGATTGGAAACTTTTCAATTATATTTTAAAAAAACCTCCGAATAATGAATTTTAACTTATAGAATGAAAGTTGTGGACAATTAGTAAAATAATCTTTGAATTAAATTTGCTCGATAACTACTACAAAACTATGATCATATAACAGAGGAAATGTTTATTACAATCTGAAAACTAATTAACCTTGCCTTAGACTTTTGCATGCACTTATATAGAGATATGCTAGTTAAGAGTCATATTTAAGAATATCTCTGATTGTCTATTGAAAATCGGAAAGAATAACACTTTTGGTATGAAAGTCCCAATGATCAAGAATATATATATATATTGGGAGATGTTAAAGGAAATTACTTGGGAAGATTCTCATTTGGGTTCGATGCAAGAACTGCAACCAAATCATGTCGTTTACGTTTCATATGCATATAATCAATAATTACATATTGCAACAGGCATTAGGTACAGATGAAGTTGAAATCCAGGGATGCAACGATTTAAACAGCCCATATTCGTTGAATAAACACTAAAGAAAAGGGAATAACACGTTTATTTATTGTTTTAACCAATTTTTGTTGGTTTATATAATCATGCAAGTGGCATGGGTTTGGCAGCCTCCTCGACAAGTTGTTCACGAAGCCAGTTAAACTTTTCTGTTTGTTTCTTATTTACAGCATCTAATTATTAATGTTTCTTCAAACTCAACTTTTGAATATATAAAGACTAAGAGTTTTTCTATTATATGTTAGGTGAGTTTTAGGTCTAATATAACTAAATATTTATGCTCTTACAAACTTCGATTAGTTAGATAAGATATATAAATTAGCACTACAAGAAAACCATAAATTAGCGATAGACAATTACCGACTGAACTAATACCGTAGCTAATTACAGACAGAAAATCAATATTTGTCGGTAAAATTATCGTGAAAATTTTTCGGACAAAATTTTCATTAGTAAAAGTGGAGGGAAAATATTCCCGCAAATTTTTCGATAGAATTTAGTGACAAAAATGCCATACCCGTCTATAAATTAGGCGGGAACGCTTCCCGCAATTAAATAGCATTGGAATTGTACTGCCGAATATAGTATCCGTCGGTGAATTTTACGCAGCATAAGTTTTTATCGACGGTAATGTATTCCGTCAGTGATGTTCCGATGGTCTTCCCTGTCCGTCATTAACTTCAGATTAGTTGTTTTGAAAATTCAAAAACAACGTCAGTTCGGGGTTAAACATACCCCGAATCTTACCCCTCATTTTCTCCTCTGTTCCTTCTCTATTTTTTCTCCTTCCTCGCGTCATTGTCCATAGTCGCATGTTTACATGTCTTCTCCTCATTGTCGCCATCCATCACACATCTACAGCTTCTCCATTTGTATAAGTTTACGATTATGTTTCTCCATTTGTTGAGTTTTGCATGACTTGCTGACTTATGCTTTTTCTTGTCTGAGTTGAATTTGACATGGTTTTCATCTTGTTAATTGTTCTTAAAAGGCAATTTTTTGTGAAAGCACAACAATTTACAAATAGTGTCTATGACTATAAGGTTCTATACTTAATAATCATTTGTTGCAATGTTTTGAAGAGAAGGGATTTGAGATTGAAGTGTCTATTTTATGAATAACCCTTTTGATATTTGCATGGAGTTAAATTTATGTTTGCTCTTTCTCTATTTTTTGAAAGGTTTCCAAGCTATTCCTGCTTTGTTATAATTTGGTTCAATTTTGATTATTATCCATCCCAATGATAATGACTTTAGGGTTCTTTTGTTACTAGCTTTTGATTTGCAGTCCATTGAAATTCAATTGCTTCCATCTTGAATTCAAGTTGCATAGCATTGGGGTTCCAACTTATGTTTTCTACCTCTAAGTATTTGCTGAAAACATAAATAGGGAGCTAAACGAGTATATAAGATTTAGAGACACTATTCTTTTGTTGAAATGCTTGCTCTTGGATGTATTAACTAAGCTTCTACCAGACAAGCAACATTGCCTGATAAAAACTTTAAGTTTTCATTAAAGGTTTGAAAAGGGCTTTTTACTTTAGGTATTATTAATTTTTGCGTTTTTAGGGACTGAATTTGATTAAGTTTTTAATTTGGAGATTTTGATTAGGGTTTGAATTTGGACATTTTGATTATAGTTTCAATTTGGAGATTTTGATTAAGGTTTCAAACACATCTATAAATTTTTAAGTTTAACCTAATGCTTATTTGACGTTGGGATATAGCTAGACTTGAGTATAATTTTGTTTATATTTTGATATTAAAATTAGGAATGGATTATTTTCTTACGTGATTTTAAATATGAGATTTTAGATATGTAATGAATGAATTAGATGTTTACTTATAATTCCATTTTCATTATAAATAGTTCTCATTTATTGGAGATTTTTTCACATTCCTATTTACTAAAATTGTATAATGAATGGTGTTTTGTTTCAAATTTTGGGTCTAGTTTTGTAGTATTTTCATTCTTTATAATGTTAAGTGATCAAATTTAATATACAATCTAATTAGTTAATCTAATAGTGTTAGAATTGAATGCTTTGTACTTCAGGGAAAAAAATCCATTTGCTTACAAAATGGTAAGTTTTTTTAATGTTGAATGTCTGTATAGGTTAATGTAATTAGATTATTGATTTGTAAACTCATTTAAATATAATTCTACACCATTCAAGCTTAATTATTTTAGCTATTAATTTTGTTATAAGGAATGAACAATATTAGTTTGTAGGGAATGTATAACAAGAAAATTTGGTTCTAGTATTGCTATCTTTAATGTGTAGAATTTACAACTTGTGATAATCATTCTTTATCCTTCTTTTATTATAAAATTCTAGTTCTACATGTGATAAATATTTTCTTATTATATAAAATGTGTTTGATTCATTTTCTTTAAGTGAACTTTTAGTTACGCATGACAAAGAAGTTTTCATTACTGATATTTTAAATTAAAAACAAAATGAAAAAACCTAATTTTCCAATTTGTTGTTTTGTTGCAATATAACTCTGTTGCTTCCCTCTTACTGAATGACTCTCTTGATCTCTCTAGTAATTTCACTCTCTTTGTTTGGGTTTTTGTAAGCAATAAAGTGAGATGATTTAGGCTTTGATTAAATGTAGGAATTGCTTTTTTTTAGTAAGAGGGATCTATTTCCATGGATTTATTAAATCTAGAAGAATCCTCAAATCTCTTACAAAGCAGGTGATTTCGAGATCTTTTTCCTTTGTCCTTTCTTTTACTTTGTTTTCCCTTTCTGTTGGTTTTGTGCTCAAACTTACAATTAAAATTTCTTTTTTTCCTTATTTGTGAAATGTTAGTGTGTGATACTGCTCCAATAATATTACTTTGATAGTCACTTCAACGATAAATTGTGCTTCTTTAAAGACTATGTATTTTGGCACCTTACTTTAACCTCCTCGAAGTTTTGAGCTGTGTTCATTTGAAGGGATATCTACAGTGTATAGTGTTTCTTTAGCCCCTTCCCCAATCAGGCTACAATAGATATGCTAACATTGGATATTTATATGATCTCAAAGTTGAATCTTTTTGCAAATTATGTCTCCTAACCTTTGTGTGATTTCAACTAAGAACTAAATCATATAGCCTATACTTGTTGCTCAAAACAATATGTCCTAAAATGATTATTTAATTGTTTGAAACTTATTACTAAGCCTACAAGAAGGATTTAGTACTTATCTTTAGTTATGCATGTCAAATTAAACTAAAAGGCATTCCTTAACTACATGTATAGTTACTCAAATTTGTCATCATACTATAAGCCTCCAACACTAGTAATTTAAATGTCCTTTTGCAAATGTCTCCTTTAATGTTACTCTAGTAAAAGGATTAAATAGTCCGATGAAAGTTTGTTTATGATCTTACTCCTATAGCATGATGGACCACATTAGTTTATAATGTTATATTAGAACAAGTGTATTGTATTAAATATTTCATATTCTTTTTTGCAGGCCCTATATTGTATTAGAAAGTGTTGCTTATCTTTCTTTGTTGTAGTCTGAAGTTGTCCATGCATCTAGGATAGTCATCTAACTAATATTTACCATATATATTGCTTTAAGAATATGATTATTATACCTTTGGATTTTGTGTGAATGCAAAGGAGGTCTTGATTTTGTGTTATTGTTTTGAATATTCTTATAATCATTGATGAGATTTTATGGATGATTTGAGGCATTAATAAACCCTTAGGATGGTATATAGGCTAGATACCCGTGATGCAGCTCCTGTGAGGCTTATGGGTGAAAAATTCCAAGAGTCTAGGAGTTACAACGAGAACTTATTTTCTTGATTCATAGGTGTAAACAATGCCATGTACCATAGTTTTGAAATCAATTTTAGGTGATTAATTCAATTGGTTAATACTTAGGGGATGTTGTGTAAAGTTTAGAGGTTCTGTAAACTTTGGGAAATGTTGGACCCCGATTTCTTCTTACAATATGTTGGAGATTAATTTTATTATTTTGTTGTGTTTAGGCTTAAATTATAATGTTTTGGGGTGTAGAATTTTTTTTTAATTGAAGGATTAAAAAGGAGAAATTGGGATTAAATTTTGGAAGCTTATGGTGTTAATTGAGATTAAAAGAACAAGAGTTAGTGTAAGGGTATTTTAGGAAGTTCACTAAGAAGGTTAGAATTTAAGCTTAAGAAGGAGGGGCATTTTGGTCTTTTGGGCTTCTAGTTAATGAAAGAAAGAGTGAAAGA
>JANQBM010599289.1:0-16137 GCA_025594535.1 Erythroxylum domingense | reverse complement strand
CTTATCTACTATGCATGTGCATATGTGAATGCATGCATATGTCACTGTTCACTAGCAATTGGTGAGGGGATGTTACACAAAGATTCTCATTATTCCCTGTTTTATTGATATTTGGTTAGTGAAAAGGACATTATTGAAATTAATTGGCGTTCTCAACTTTATCAATATTGTCCTTTTGATCATTTTGTAATTTGTAGCTTAATTATAGGCTACAAATATGAAGTTAGGCATCTTGGGTGGAAGCAAGCAAGTCATAATTGATCCTAGTTGAGTTTTAGAGGATAAAGGTCAAGCTAATGACCATAACTTAGCATGTTTCGTAGTTAGATTTAAATTGTTATGTAGCTAGGTTTATCTTAAATTTTAAAATAGGGATTTGATGATGTGGAATGGTTGGATTACTAACTCTCTTGTTCTCTTTGAAGCAATTATAAAATTAGGTATCAATGTCGGGTGTCAAGTTCCTTTGGTTTCAGACACCGACATCACCTCATCTACCTTAATCATTATAATGGTTATGTTCTAACCCTTTCTCCTTTTAATTTTGTCTTTATGTTTTGTTTATATTTTCATGATTATTTTATGTTATGTTATTTCTAACCTTATATGTTTGAATGTGTCCTTCTCATATGAAGAACAATGTCTTGTTCACGTGTGGGGAGTATTATATGTTTTTACTTTGAGTAAGGATTTTGCATTGTGTATGCTAGTTTGTTTAGGCTTAAATATGTAAATTATGTGAATGTAGCAATGACTAGGATTTAATAGGATTAATTTAGTCGTGATTGTAACGCACCACTACCATAGGACATATGCTCGAAATTGTTGAGAATATCTAAACACATATCATAAAGGAATGGCATGTTAGAACAATCACAGTCATTTAACATGGCATCATACACATTAGAAGTAATCATAAAAACAACTTATCTCACTTCATTACCAAAACATGTTTTACACTGTTATTTCATTACAAGCCATTCATATATTTACGTTATAGAAACCATCTGAGATCACACTATTTGAAACAAAAGATTCTATATGAAATGAAAAATATACAAAGTACTCTATCTAAAATCCTCATATGACAGCTGACCAGACCTTTGAGCCATATTTTGATCCAAAATGGGTAGTACTAAACTTCAGTTAGCTTGCTCTACTAGCAAGGTCTCCTCTCAGTACCTGAAAATCAACGTTGCAATTTTGATGAGTTTTGTGAACTCAGTGAATGAACCATCATCGATGTGTTCACTTAAAACAGAACATATATATATATATCAATGAATAACATTAAGCTCAATCAAAGTAACACTTCATTCAGAGCTATAACTCATATTCTACAATTTATATCATAATACAAGAAGCATTTAAAAAGACAATCACTTTTTAAGTCATTCCAGAGGTACATTTTGAATGCAAGAATATCATGTAATAATTTCAAAACATAACACATAGTTATCACAATTCTTCATATCACCATCAAAGTCAAAAGCATTTCTCTATTTCAACATAACATAATTCAACATTCATTTGTAATCCATATCATGAACACATTTAAAGATACAAATGAAAAAGCAAATGAGAATCATTTCATTTTAACTTTGTTGTGACCGAGTACCATTTCACTTTCCTATATTTGATATAGATACCGGGCTCTTTTTAGTACTATCCTATATCCATTGTGGATACCGGGCTCATTAATTGTTGAGCTTGAGGCTCTGATGTGCATAAATGAGCTTAAAACTCTTTTCATGTTGGCTACTCTGGTCACAACTCCTTTATGTGAACATACATCATGTTATGGAGTAGAATAACTCACATAATATATCATCAATCACTTTTAGTCAACGAGCACATTCAATTTTTGCAGTTCATCAGATCTAAGTCTGGTATTCAACAAATAGTTGAGCATTTAATTTCCTTACTCACATTCAAATCACAAACACTTCTAATATAATCCCGAATATCAAACTTCTAAGACAATCAATTGTCCGGAATCAATAATATCACAATTGTTTCAATATCAATTCAATATAGAGGAATTAAGTTTAATCAACACAATTTGAACAGAACACATTACCAATCAAAATCTGACATCTAGCTTGCCCACTATACATACAATTCTAACAGAAGCATAAATATTTGAGTTTACAAAACTAGGTTAACTCACAGTACACTCCATTTAGTTATTGCCTTGATGTACTAGCAATGTCTGGATGGTGTCAGTCAATGTGTGCCCCTAAATCCAAGAATACACACGTGTACACATTACTAATTGATCAATCAAATGAATACTCAAAGTTACACATATATATGTATCATGTTTAATGCATGCTTAATTGATTATTCTGGGTATGAAATCTTATTAACAAATCATACTTATATATTCATCATAGTTTGAGCATCATTTAGTTTGCAATTGGGTTTACGCCTTAATACAATTTATCACTTTCAATTAATCACTCACATACTTATCACTCTTTTTCCTAGGATTATACACTCTTACAATTTCCTAGTTCTCATTCAATCATTCCTAATTCATCATTTACATACTTTGAATCACATTACATTCATGAGAACATCTTTATATCATTATCAACTCATATTTTACACTTACGCAATTGATAATTTATATCTGAAATTTTAACAAGTTATATCTATACATTTTCCAAAATTTTCCAGCAAAACATACTCATTCATTCACCCAATTCTCATTCATAAATACCCTATGATCTTCAATACTCATTCATCCATACCTTATACACATTTCTAATTTTCTTCAGATCATGTTAGCATTAAAGTAACTCATTTATTCCTTAAGCAAGTAAGAATTTCTAGATTTGAACTCATCTTCATCAAAACAGTCCAATTTGTTTAAGTTATGACTTCAAATAACTATATAACTTATCAAGATATCTTCTTGCTAAACTGTTTCATAGAAGAATTAATAAGACATCAATAATCATTTTTCATATTTTATACTTTGACTAATTCGAGCTTTAAAGTTCCTAGAAATTAAGATATAACATAAGGTTCCTATATACGATTCTATCACAGGCAGTTTTAGCGAAACAAGTATAACTCAAGCTCTAGTCACTATTTTATCAAACCAATTTCAAAGAGGTCACAGTAAGACTTGTATCTACAACTTTCAATGTTTTCATTTCTTTAAATTCATGCACTAAAGATATGTAAAATAGGCCAAAAGAGGAAGATAAAATTGAAACCATAATTTTGATTTACAACTCTAATCTTCCAAATGTTTTTTTAAGACAAATTTTTGGGTCAATTCTGTATGACCATTATGACCTAGCAAATGAGGCATTTAGGCAACACTTTCTATAATCAAATGTTCCAAAATGTCTAAAGTTTCTAATTATATCAAATTCATGCATTTTGGTTTAGTATTATGCAAGTTATAATCAAATGGTTACAGGATGTTCTCATAACACAACAATACACAGTTATCAACTTCAATCCAAATTTTAGGACTCTTATGGACAGATTTCAAATTCTATTCCTTAATGAAAAATATGGCCATAATTTTACTCTACATCAAAATTCATCCAATTTAGATATTCATAGATCAAGTTATAGCCAAAATATAGATGTATGTTCAGTAAAACACTCAGTATAAAATATTCCAACACACTTCATCACCACACTTACATGCAATTCATTCCAATTTAAACATCATTCTCATACCATTTAACATGTTATAAAGTTTAGATTGTTACTTACCTTTTAGGCTTCCAACTGAATTCAAAATTACAGATTCACTAAGCCTCCAAACATGCAAGACTCATCACAAACTTAAGATGGAAACAAGGTGTTTTTGGATAGCAAGATGAAAGTAACTTTCAGTTGTTTTTCTTGGCTACTTTTTATAAGGTAAAAAGTTAGTTTTGGTGCAGTAATTTGGCTATGATTCAACAAAATTTTAAAGAGAAGAAGGAGCAATTTCGTGAAGGAATAGAAGGAAAGAAGCAGCAAAACACTGCTGCAGAAACTTGCTACATCATATGCTAAGTGTCACCATTATAGCACAACAATTGTCCTAAGGTATCTCTTACATTTGTCCACTCAAGATGCTACCATTAGTCACTAATTAAGTAGTCAACATGTCACTCCAAGATTGTTCCACTTGTCACACAATAATTTGTCCATTTGTCAATTAATTACTAGTCCATTTGTCACATGTTTAAGCTACCAAATGTCACACTTCCATTTGTCTCTTATTTATACATTTTTCCTTAGTCTAAAATACTCCAAATTTTTGATAAATTTCCAAAATATCTAAAATTTCACCAAAATTTGAAATTAATTCGAATACACACCAATTTAATTTTCAAGACAATTAATCCATAATTCACACTTTAATCACATTAAAATCACCTATATCCAAAAAATGTCAATGAATGCTTGTACAATTATTTTCATGAGTGACAACATTATTCACATGTATTTGCATGCCATATAATGCATGAAATGTACTTCTAAATTTTCAATAAACTCTCATATATAGTATCTTAGGGTTCTACCCCTAATCATAGGATAATGGGATGTTACAGTGAACATAGTCTTTTAGGTTACACAGATCTATTAGCTCGTGAAATTAGCGATCTAAGTTACTTAGGGCTAAATATGTTAGTTAATTAGGATACGATATTAGTCTACTCACCCTAGGAAGTTGTCATAGTCATTTATAATTTTAGGCCAAGTATTTTTTGACAAGAATGATTAGCAAAAGTAATAAGGTTAGCAAAATAATGTGTTTAAAAAAATGTGTGTATAAAATTCAATGAAATAACTATTCTAGTGGCCTTCGAATTATGAATATAGATAGTAGTCAGTTGAGAATGTGAAGTAGTTGAGTAACCAAATTTACAAGCATCACAAATGTGTGCCTTCGTGTCAAATGGCTATAATGACATTTCAACTTTTCCATTTAATAACAGTATGACCTAGTTGAGTAATTGGATTGACATTTATAAAAAATGTTTGCCTCTAAGTAAAAAGACTAGGATCATTTTTTTAAATTTTTAAAAAAAGAAAGTTTTCAAATAAAAACCTACCAATGATTATCAATGATTGCTACACTTTTGATTTGATCAAATGATTATCAATGCGTGTTTTACAAGTTATAGGGTGAATAGTCTTAACACTAAAATTTTGATTAGTTTTTATATTTAGTCCAAGGTTCCTAGACATAGATTTCACATGTTAAACATTCTTTTTGTTAAGTTTAATACCATTGCCTCATTATCGCATTTGCGTGTTTTATGTTTTGATTGTTAATGATTGTTTATATTTTTTGTTTGCTTGAGAACAAGCAAAGGTTAAAGTGTGGGTATGTTGATGGGTGTAGATTGCATCGCGTTTTTAGAGGTAGTTTAGTGTGTGTTTAGTTGTTAATTTGATTGTTTAGTTCGTGTTTAGGTTAGAATTGTGTTAGTTAGTAAATATTTGTGTTTTTAAGTGTTTTGTAGGTTAGAACATGACGTTGAGATTTAATTTTATGCTTACGAGGTTCCTTAATGTGTTTGTTAATGTTTCAGGGCAATTGGAGGAGATTCAGAGAAGACTCGTGAAATAATCTAGGGCTACAATGGTGGTAAATGCCAAGATCATGATAGAAGCAAGAGCAAGGAGCCACGATCGAGGGGAATACTCCATGATCGTGATTGAAGCTAGTGCAAGGAGCCACGATTGTGACATTATGGGACATGATCGTGATAAATGCAAATAAACACCTAGCCACGATCTTTCCATTAAGGGCTAATATCATGGCCTGCTCGACAGATATACAGATAACAATCCTGAATTGAATTTTCAAGGGATTTTTCAGACCTTTCGTACTTGGAAAATACCCTAGGGTTGCCTTAATTGGAAATACTATATAAGACTTAATGATGTAACTCTAGGGGAGCTTCTACATTCTGCCACTTTTGGAATGTTAAAGAGAGAGAGAAAAGAAGAGATAGCGAGAAGAAGAAAAGGTAGAAGAAATGGGTCCTGACGCTGCTACTTCTCGAATTAGGTGGTCTTCTGATACTGCTGCCTTCTTGGATTGACTGATCCAAGCTCTATTTCCTTTCCATTTCATTTTTGGTCCTTTAATGTATAAGATAGAAACGAATTGTATGATGATGGGTTTTGGATTTTTGACTATGTTCTAACTCTTCTTTCGAGATTTTATTTTTATTTAATGCCAATATAGTTGATTTTGTATTAGGTGTTATGATTAACTTCAATTTGTGCATATTTCGGTAACAAACTGAGAGGGTAAGTTAGATAAAAATTATTGCATTGGGTTGGTGAGAGTTAGGTGATCCAATAAACCAAGCAGTTAATCATATCAATTTTTTTGCGCAGAGAGATCCTATATAAGACCCAATAGTTTAGTAGTGAGTTTTCGATCTAATTTTTTAATTGAGAGATTACAAATTCCATAATTTAATTAGGGTTAATGATTTAGGGGGCGGGATTATAACTTGAGATAGAATAATTCCCCTACAATAGTCTAAAACTGACACCCTGTTAACACACAGTTGACTAGGTTAGATTAATGATAGGTAAAATCCCGTCTCTCATAACTTGGTAATTTCTCTTGCTTAATTTCCATAGTGACTTTTTATGTTGCTCAATTTCAATTCTTGTTTTGTGTTAATTTCTTGAGTTGAATTCCTGCAATCAAATTCTTATGTTTATATTCTTGCTTCATTTTTAATTTCATTTTATTAATTTCCAAGCCTTAGATAACCTAAGATTATATTAGTTTACCATCTTTATGGGATCAACCCTTTAAATACTATAACTCATGACCCATCCACTTACCGTAATTAAGGGTTTTAAATTGTAAGACTCAACACCTCGATCATTTATAAAGGGATGCCTTTAACTTTCCCTTTACTATTTTGGTTTATGAATTACTTGCCAATGCCCTTATAATCTCTGCAATCTCTTTAACGATCTTTATATAAATAATTCCTTGAGTTGCAATATTTACTAAATTTTGACATGTCAATGTAAGGCCTTCATATAAAAATTATATCACCAGCTACTAGGAATACTGTTGATAAGGGCATTGACTAAACATAGCTTTTTATCTCTCCTAAGCTTTATAGAAAGCTTCTTTTTTGTTATATGAACAACTTTGAATCTGCATCCTTAACTTAGTGGTTTTATATAAAGGGGAAAATCTCAATATGAATGCATTATAATCCTGGTCCCACTCTTAAAAGAGTCTACCTTAATTGAGATCAACCATATCTTTTCTCTATCTCTAATGCAATACTAGAAGTAACCCATTTGAAGATTTTTTATAAGGTCATTCAATTGAAGTCTCTAGATCACTAAATAAAACTCTTTTATGAATGTGATCATGCCTTTCCTAGGTGATCCACTAAAGGTCGAGAGCAAATGGATATGTATTTGCTTAAGGTTTTAGTTCCTTTCTCTTTGACTTAGCCTAATATATGATGAACTTACAGTAAACATAGAAAATTGAATGTCCTCCATACATATAATTTGTGACTACTACTCTATATCCATAATTATATTTTCTTGATTTGCAGCCATATCCTCTCTCCTTGATATTCTATTATATCTACAGGTTCATTCAATTTTAAGGTCAAATTGAAGTTGGTCATCTAGGATGTCACTTTTAAGTTTCCTATCTTATGTCAAATACTTAAAATAAATGAATGAAAGAAACATAAATAAAATAAAATAAAGTAAAAATAAAGTTCGATTAATAAAAATAACAAAATTAGGTTCCTAAAAATGGTGCTAAAAACTAATTGGTTGAATGTGCAAACATATAGTAGCAAGTTATCAAACTAAAGTACTTTAAAAGTATTGATTCCACTGGAAACTATATAACTATATTTGTTAATCCTAATTAGACAATAAAACTAAAGAAATAAAAGATTGTGGATGGTTGTTAACTTGCTAAGCTAATAAGAACACTATAAATAAACTAACTGAGGGAAAATAATAACTTAAATGTTAGGGTTTGGGATTCATTGTAACACATTTCAAATTATCAAAAACCTTCAAAAAGTTCCCTAAGTTAAACGTAAGACAAGTATTTATAGTTATGGTTATAAAAATAGAGTTCTAAAATACTTAAACTAAACAAATAATATGTCCTCAAAGTTATGTCTGAGAAATGGCATTATATCACCATCAACACTAATACTAATTTTGTTTTAGAGCTTTAATCCATAATAAATTAAGATGAATCCAATATTAGTCTAAGATCTACTCTAATGCTAATCTTGTTCTATTATTCAACTTCTCAAACCTTCACAAAAGAGAAATGCTTGTCTCTATACATTTCCAATAACTGTTGTGTCTTATTTCACCAACTTCACCAGTTTTTTATATCTTTAGATTAGAATTGATATTCGATATCTTCTATAGAGTTATTTTTTCATCTTTTTATATTAATATCTAAAAAATTTCCTATCAATTTGTCATTTTCTTTTATGAAAAGTCTTTTAATGTCTTACTTTATTATTCTTATACAAAACATTATAATAGAAGCTTTTAATGAAATAATATGTAGTTATTTATGATAGTTTCAATAAAAAATGTAATATGGCCAATATGAGTTGTCTAGTTGGAAAAATCATTTAGGGAAAAAAAAATTTTATGATGAAAATCTCATAGTTTTATGTTTTAAAGGTTAAAGAACATATTAAGCTTTTATTAGGTGTCTATAAATGATGGGACATAGATAGAAATAAGGTAGAGCCATTCTCAACTCAAGATTTAGTTACTAACTTTAAGAAATGTCATAATGCAAACCTTGTCCTTTACCTTATTTATGTGTTAATATAAGGGATACCATTATTAGTTTAAGCTCTATTTATCTTGTTTAGCCTATAATAAAATCCCTTATCATCTCTATTTCTAGTCATAACTTTGTTTGTCCTATTACTTATATAGGATTATAGAAAAAGTGGGATTATATAAGTAAGACTAAGTTCCACCAAGTATAGATACAATAATATGACTACTAAGTTCTGTTATATGGGAGAGTTTTCCATATTTCAATGTTGGTTAGTTTTTTTTTTAATTTGTTTCTGGCTACTTTTCTTATTAGTTAATACAATGACACATAACTTGAAAAACCTTACATTAACTTATTTGGGAGTGATCATAATAATCTGGATGTAATTTTTAAGTTTATGATAAATTTTTATCTATTTTTGAACTCTTCTTATCTTTGATGCCACCAATTTTTTTATTAAAGCTAGATGCTATCTAAGCATTCTTTCACATGCCTACAACTAGGAATGGTCATTCGTATAACTCTATAGAATAAGGATCTAACAATCTAAGTTTATTAAACCTAACTATTAACCCAAACACTCACCCAAATATCAACCAAAATGTAAATTCAAACCATATGTCAACCAATTTCTAGAAGTAACTTGATCAAGTTTATAAAACCTTGGGTGCCACCCTTCATCTATGAGACACTATTAAAGATTATTATTTTTTGATGAAGGGTGAGGAATAATATAGAGCGAATAAACATTGATGGAAATGAAAGTGGTAAGAAGGGGATGCCGATTCGTGGAATCAGACACTGAAGGCAACAACACTAGCTTGTACCTGCTTTATAAAGATCTTGAATGGATGAATCAACAAAGAGGATAAAGGTTAATGCCCCTAACTTGTTCAAAAGATTGAGTCCAAATGACTTTCATAACTAGATCATGACTTTAGAAGCTTACTTTGATTATTCCCTTTTTTTAAAGATTGGAAGGTTAGATTTATTAAGTTAAAGTTAAAAGGACTTACCCATGCTTGGTGGAGCAAAATCAAGGACTAGCTTCATAAGATAAGCCAATTATCAAGAAAGGAATATGAAGAGATGCCAGTTAATTATAAGCAACTAACATAAAAGAAATGCTACAATGGAGCTAAGGTCCCAAAACTTCTACATAATAGTATGTCAAATAGTTTTATAAGCTCATAATGTGAAGCAATGCTATTTAAATGAAAGTGTAGACATTGACTTGCTTCTTGAATGGGTTAAAATTAGAGATTCAAAAAGGAGAATATCACTTTTGAGGCCTAGAACATTAAAATGACTTATCAATTTGCTTTACAATTGGAATGGTAGTCACAAGTAGGATGTTTTTGAAGGATGCAAGAATGCTTCATTTAGCTTAACAAAGAAAATCACATTTGAAATTTATCCAATGGTACAATTATGGATAATAAAGGAAAAGAAAGGATGCAGAGTAATAGTCCTTAATACTATAAATGTAAGGGGTATAGCCACTTTGTTGTTATGTAACCAACCAAGGATCAATGAGTGACATTGTGAGAGAAAAAGAGAAAATTATCAAAGAAGGGGATGAGTTAAAAAATGAAGATTGAAAATTAAATAACTCTTTAACTAAAAAGAAACATTTGCAAGCCACCGATATGCTTTTATATATTATTCAACACCTCCTTTCTGATCACTAAAAGTAAGAAGGAAAAATATGTAATGACTAGTAATAGAGAAACATCTTCTGTACGTAAGTAATTTTTAAGCCAAGTCATAGTCAAATACAATTTTTTAATCCCTCATTTAGACAATATGTTGCTTTAACTAGGCAAGGCCACTA
Organism: Erythroxylum domingense; assembly: GCA_025594535.1. NCBI lineage: Eukaryota > Viridiplantae > Streptophyta > Magnoliopsida > Malpighiales > Erythroxylaceae > Erythroxylum > Erythroxylum domingense. The sequence continues at coordinate 5,503 of JANQBM010599289.1, read as the reverse complement.
TTTTCACCAAACTTGAGCTATAAATTGGCTAACATTATATTCGTTTATATCTCAACAATGATTGGAAAAACAACTTTTAACACAAGGTATGACCTTCATAAATGATTAATTATACCATTTAAATGGTTAAACACCCCATTACTTGTATAAGAATGATGACCCAATCACTTAAGTCAATATTGGGAGGGTGTATTTTGGTTTATTTGGGTGAAATTTTTATTTTTGTACATTTCTTAACATATCATAAAAGATTTGATTGGAAAACTCCTAGAAGTTTTATAATGGGATCAATTTTACATCAATCTTACCAGGTGTTCCATCTGTAAGCCAAAGGAAACATTTTTAGGGTTCATTATATCTCATGAGGATGTGGAAACTGATCACACCAAAGTAAAAATCATTTTGGATTGACCTCCACTAAATTCATTTTTTGAAGTTAATGTATGCTAGAGATACATTATTTTAACAATATTTTTTACAGTATGTTTCTTGTATTTTGGATGATTTTGAAGGAATTGATACTTAATTTATGAGGTATTATTATTAAGGTCTTATTTGTATCTATATAAGGAAAGAGAGAAAAATTAGAGAAAATCATATCATATTAGAACAAATTTGGAGGATTTGGAGAAGTACAAAAAGTATGGCATCTATATAAACCTATGTTAAGCTAGTTTAAAAAGTGATCACTTATGTTTCTCTAGTGCACCCTATACACCCTTATAATGCTCCCAACAATATGAACACAATATCATAAATGTTCCTAAGTAATAGAATATTTTGGCATTGTTATTTTTAAAGAATATGACCAATTACACATACTAGTGTTTATGTATGTTTACCTCATTAAAATTTAGGGTTTTTGTTTAAAAAACAAAGAGACAAAAAAAGAGAGTTTTTTGGCTAATAATCATCCTAAATTTACTTTAAAACGATTTTGATTTTTATCCATAGTTCAATATTCTTTGAAGATATGGGAAGATTTTAACAATTTTTATTATTTTCATATTGATATTCTTTGTAAGATTATGAAAAAATTGATATATAGATTTAGCATGAAAAACCTAGGATGTGATATATTTGATTCATTATTTCATTTAATGAAGTTTTAGTTTTTTTGTGAATTATTCATGTTCCTATATTGATTGAATCAAAATAGTGACAGTAAAAGATTTGATATTTGACTTATGCAATGAAATTCAGGGGAAAAGATGTATGTTTAGGTCACAACATGTATAAAGATGGCTAAACATGAGCTATTGGAGAGAAAATCACAAGATCAACCTAAGTTAGGTTAAAACCTATTAGTAGAGTTGATAGAATAAATTGTATGGATTTAAAAGGGATTTTGGGAACTAAACTATAAATTAGGGTTTATGTCTCAAAAGAGAATATGATCTAAATTAGCAATTCTTGTTGGTTTAAAAACTAGAATAATTCATTAAATCAAGGATGAAATCAAATATAATAAAGTCATACGGAAACCTAACCTAAATATAGTTAATTCGTTGATTAATATACTCTTGATCATTATTTTTCTTTATCTTTTAGAATTTTTGTCTATTTTATTTTCCTATCCAATTATCTGTAATGGTTGATCTAACTTGTTAAGTTTGTGGGTAATGGGTAATTAATTGTTAATACTTGTGGTGTTGACCGGTACTTAATAGTGCTAATTGTAACTATATTATGTGCTTATAGAAAAAAATGTAATAGGTTTTTGGCATCACCTATAGAATTTAAGAGTTCATTTTTGCAAATTTACAAATTAAATACACTATATCTTTTTTATTTTTGCTTTAATTTTATTATTTATTTATTAAAATTTCTTTATTCTCTCTCTTTTGCAAATCACTCCCAATATGCACAATTCTGACAATCTTGGGAATTTTATTAAGTCAAATCCTAAGATTAAAAGAACACTATACACAAGAAAAAGACTTCCGAGAAGAACATAAGCTAAAGAAGCAAAGATGGCCAATAAAAATATAAGGTCATTAAAAGATTTTGCGACACAAAATGTATGGGACATCAGCTCAAGCATTATAGGGTCCAATATCAAAGCTATAAAATTTGAACTAAAGCCTTCCTTATTTTCTAGGGTACAAAAAAATTTGTTTAGAAGTTCATCATTTAAAGAACTTAACCTACATATATTAATATTTTTAGAGTATTGCAATATTTGAAGTTGAATGCTGTGTCTCCTAATGCCATCAAGCTTTCTTTATTCCCTTTTCCTTTGAGGGATGAAGCTAGAGCACAGTTATCTACCCTACCAGCACTTAGTATCAATTCTCCCATGCATTTTTGGCAAAGTATTTTCCTTTATGCAAGAAGAGGTAGATAAGAAACCAGATCACTACCTTTCCCTAAAGGGATGGTGAGTCTTTATATAAGGATTGAGAGAGATACAAAGAGTTATTAAAGTCATATTTGTATCATGAGTTAGAGATGAGGCTAATAGTTTAGGCATTTTATAATGGAATGACCTACAACAGCAAGATCCTTTTGGATTACACTACTAACGAGGCCTTGATGAATAAAATGCTAGAAGAAGCATACTGTTTAATTGAGCATGTGACTTAAAACTAATCAGTGATCAAGTGATAAGGATATTGTTAAGAAGATGCTAGGAAAGTATGATCTAGATAATTTAAATCTTTTAGTTGCTAAAGTAGATTCTTTTTCTCAAAAGTTTAATCATATGAATTTCAGTGTTATCATTGCTACTAATATGGTTTAAGAAATTTGTGGATCCCAAAGACACTAACTATAACTTTCCATTTGAGAAAAATACTTTTGTATGCCCTTTTATTAAACATGTTAAATTCATTAACAGTCACAAGTAGAAAAATGATCCATTCTCAAGCACTTATAGTCCTCATTGGAGGAATCATCCTACTTTCTCTTATAAAAATATGTTTAACTTTGCATCTCAAAATAAGCAACTGCTTGTTTCTAGCCTAGAAAATTTAATCACCTCCTTACAAACCAAACCTAGAATCCCTTACTACCTAAGCTAGATAAAGTGAAGAATTTGAGCAGGAGATTAGGAAAGTCAACCACATGGTGGATTTGGTTGCTACATATAGCATGATGCTTGAGTATTAAATAACTCAGTATGCTAGTGTAGTTGTTATACCACTTGGTCAATTATTTGGCAAGGCAGTACTATAATGCTATGATGTTGAGTGATGACAAGCTAACTAAGAGCCCTAAGTTGGAGAAGATAGAAAATGAGGAAAACCAAGGAAAAAAGAAACCAAATATGAGGAGGAAAAAGTCTAAGAGAGAGAAAGAAAAGAAAAAAGAGCCTAAATACATTCTCCTACACCTTATAAACCATATATATCATTCTTCCAAATGTTAACAAAGGCAAAGTTAGATAAGGAATTAGAGAAGTTTTGGGATATTCTCCAAGGAGTTTATATTAATATTCCTTTAATTGGTGTTTTAGAGAAAATTCCTTATCATGTTAGGTTCTTAGAGGATAATTTTTCTAATAAAAGAAGGATTGAGGAGTATGAAGCTGCAATTTTGACTAAGAAGTACAAATCTACATCTTATAACAAATTGTCTCCAAAGCTTAAAGATCCTGATATCTTCTCTATCCTTTAGTGGTTTAATAAGTCATTGGAGTGGACTAATAGGAAGGTGACATGTGTAGAGCATTAAAGAGTATAAAAAGAAAGACTTAAGACAAATTGCTTCATTGTTTTTGTTGTAGCCATGCGTGTCTAAAAACATAAAAAGAGAAGAGGAGAAGTTAAGGTGGCTTATGACCAAGGAGACAAGAAGAAGAGGTATGTCATTTTTCATAGGTTTTGAGTTAGAAGTGGAGAGATCTTGATTAAGAATAGAAGCTTACCAGTTACCCAAAAGATTGAAAAAAAAGGTGGTAAGTTTTCCTAGCTTACAATTTTAATTTTTCTAAGTTTTTATACAAGATGGATGTATCTAAGAAAAATGATGATTTTTGACTTGCCATGGAGTATATAATGGGTTTGGAAGCATTTAAGGGTAGAAAACAATAAAATAAACTAAGAAATCAAGAATCAGAGGATCAGTCATCACTAGGGATTTTAGTATGATTTGATTCAAAAATTCTATATTGATGTTTCATGATGTTCATATAATGATTTTGATGCTAATGACATAAAGAAATGAAAAGAATTTGATTTTGGAAAGTTTAACATGAAATATGCTAAGTTTAACCTTAAGCGCACTTTTGGTATAAAAATATGGTAATTATGTAATGACCAAATGAATGTGATTATAGATGGTTATTAATTGCATAAGTGATATTGGAATTATTAAATGAAGTGTTATGATATTATTTGGAAAATTGTGTATATGAAAAGTTAAAATGGTTTATAATGTGTTTGGATAATGTTTGATATGGATATTAGGTAAATAGTGTTGATAAATTAGAAAGAAAATGAAATAATATATATATGTGTGTGTGTGTGTGTGTTTGTCTGTGTATTAAGGACAATCTGGCCTTAAAAGAAAATGTAGTGATTGGTGTGAGTTGTTGAAGTTTGATTATGGATATGGTGAATTAAATGGGGTGAGATAGTCTTTTGAAGAAATTGATATGTTAGAATGGGTAAAAGAGAGTATTTAAGTAATTTTCAAAGTTAGACTTTGAGATGAAGAACAATAAGTTAGCTTACGGAAGTACGCAAAAATACAAATAGCTTTTGAGTTACGAGATTAAATACTAATCTCGAATTCAGTTAAATCAAATATATTTTTTTATTACCTTATTTCTAAAATTATAAATAAATGCTTAAGCGAAATTCGAATTGTGTAGGTACAGGAGAGGCGCAAAACACGTGAGTGTGCTTGACGATAAGTTTGCAAAAGCAGTGAGTGTATTTTAATTGTTTTATATGAATAAATTCTTTCAAAAGAATTGATAACATGTGACTTTATATTGCATGATTATGTGCTTTATGTGAACCAAACATTACAAGTGGATATTGCTACTATAAGTGTATGTTTTAGCAATATAGGAATCAAAGTTTGAAAGTTAAATTTCATACAAATTGAAGTTACGTTGAAATTATGTTATTTGTTCATAAAAAGGAAAAGAGTTTTTGTTGGGCCTTGATTTTTTTGTTTATTTTAGTCAACATGATTTGAATGAATTCTCGTATTGTTAGATTAATATTTTTTATTGAGGTTAACTATTATGTCAAGTTTAGGAGGATTTAATTCATGGATTGATGGAAATAAAATGTTGATGTTGTAAGATACATAAGGGAATTTTTGGAATGTGACTTAAGGTTAAAAGAACCTAGGTTATAAGGAAGGTTAAAGTGGACTTTAGCATTCATTAAGGGTAAAAAGGGAAAGTACAATGTTGTCTTGGGATGTGGAAGACCAAAAAGGTGATTAGAGTGAAAAAGAAGAGAAAAATCGTGAAAAAGAAGAGAAAAATCGTGAAAGAGAGAAAGAAAGGAGAGAGAGTTTTGGTGGTTGAGAGGAAAGAAAGAAA
>JANQBM010598657.1:0-16141 GCA_025594535.1 Erythroxylum domingense | reverse complement strand
GATTTCTGGATTTTTGGGATGACCTAGTTAGGATTGATGTATTTCTTCCTCTTTCATACAGTATGTTGTACTAGGCTTTTAGGAATTTTGTACAGATAGTACAGTATGACTGATGTACAGACTTTTGTTTTTGATCAATAAAATGAGGAAGAGTTTGGAATGAAAAATATTGTGAATTACAATTAATGTTTTATTATTCAATGGATATGATGCCATGTGGAGTAATTATAGTAATCGCACGTAGTGCTCCCTTATCATAGGATATGTACCGGAATGACCTACGGGCGTCCCGGTGCATACCCTGCGATAAAGGGGTGTTACATACAATTCCAATTCAATTTCATAATTCAGTACATCAACGCATAAGACATATTGGATGTCATTTAGCATTAAAGCATAACACTCAAATTTCAGCATAACATATCAAAATGCAAATGCACAAACCAATGGCTCGAGGGTTTCATGGAACAAAACAGAGAAACCGAAGTTTACTCCGTGAACAAAATGAGTCCACTTTTCGGATCTCGTGTGCCACAAGCGGACAGTCAGGAGAAGGCTTATGTCAACGTGCACGTGACTCCAAAACGGTTCCTCTCTCGCCCAAACACAATCAATTTTCATGCTCAATTCAATCAATCACAAATTCATATTCTCAAGTTTTCTTCTTTCCATTTAAATCAAAATGCTATGATACAAATTCAAGGCATAGTATGATCATACTCACAATTCAATCATATCAAAATGTCATACATCTTTTAATGCATAACATAGAACACATTATAATGCATTTTTCACATCAAAGCAATTCATAATTTGGCAATTCAAGCATATACACATACATAGGCATATTGCCCATTACACAATAACTATAAATAAATTACCCACCTAATTTTACTGAAAAATCCAAGCTTAAGATTTCCTTTCCTCTTACTCTTGAGTAAGGTTTTCTTTATTCCCTTCAAATAAACCAATTTCTATTTAATCCATATTTAAGTTAAAATTCATAAAACTTCAAGAATCAAAGAAATGCTAAAATTGAATTTAAACCTAACCTACCCATAATCCATCTAGGTTAGAAAACCCAAAACCTAACTTCGAAACTCTAAGATCAAATGGGTTCCCCTTAAATCATCTTTTTCCACATTCATTCCCAACACAAAAACCCATTTTCTCTTCTTCCTTCGTCAAACAAAACAAGACGAAAGATGAAAACTTACCTCTAACAAGTTGATTTCCTTTTCTTTTCTTCTTCCTTCCAAGTTTCCCACAATTTTCCTCCTTTCCTAGCTTCTCTCATGACTCTCTCTCTATTTTGTTTCTCTTCTTTCATGTTTTTCACTCCTTCTTTCTTCAATTCATGTTTTTGTTCCTTCTAATGTCCATGACACTCTTTTCCTTTTCCCATTATGCCCTTAATGAGTGTTAAAAGTCATTCCTAGCCTTCCTTAATGCTTCTTGACTTTCTTAGCATAGTGACATGCCAAAATTGCTCTTATTCCTTCTTAAAACGTTAATTTCACTAACTAGTAAAATAAAATCCTACTAACACAAAAATTATTAACTCCAATAACAATTCTATCATGACCTCATAATTCATGCTAAGGCAAAAAAATTCAAATTCCATGCTTATTATATAACTATCATGCTTAATTCGATAAAAATATTTTGGGGGCCAATATTTCTCCCCCCCCCCCCCTTAAAAGAATTTCGTCCTCTAAATTCTTACCTGAGTCATTGAAGAGATGTGGATACTTCTCCTTCATTGCTTCCAAAGGCTCCCATGTTGCCTCCTCCGTTGAATGGTTCCTCCATAAGACTTTAACCAGCTTAACAATCTTGTTTCTCAAAACCTTTTCCTTCAAATCTAGGATCTCTACTGGTTTCTCCTCATATGTCAAATCCTCCCTTAATTGAATCTTTGAAGGTTGAACTATATGTGAATGATTTGATCGGTACTTCCTCAACATCGATACGTGGAAAACATTATGAATCTTATATAATTCCGATGGCAAAGCTAATTTACAAGCTAAAGGCCCAATCCTCTCAATGATCTCATAAGGGCTTATATATCTCAGACTAAGCTTGCCCTTCTTACCATTAAATGAGATATCTAGCAGGGATGGACAACATAAGGCTGAATTGGTGAAGAACATTCATAAGAAAGCGAGGCAGCAAATAGAGAAGCGTAAAGAAGCAAATGCTCACAGGTCTAATCAAGGGCGCAAGTTGATAAGATTTGAACCTGGTGATTGAGTTTAGGTGCATTTCAGGAAGGAGAGGTTTCCTAAACAAAGGAAATCAAAGTTGGATCCTAGAGGCGACGGACCATTTCAATTGCTTGAAAGGATTAATGATAATGCCTATAGGATTGATTTGCCAGGTAAGTTTCAAGTGTCTGCTACTTTTAATATTGCTGACCTCTGTCCCTTTAATAATGTAAGGGCTGACTCGAAGGCTAATCCTTTTGAGGAGGGGGGAATGATACAATCAGTCTTGGCATGGAGATTCAACGCCACAACACTACTCAACAAGACAAGCTTTCTATGTTTAGTGGACCAATTATAAGGTAGCAAGCTATACAAGGATTTGTTCAAGGCTTAATCACATCTCAAATTCATGATGAGGCCAAGACATCCATAGAGGAACACCAAGGAATGTAAAAGCTTGTAATTTTGCTAAGGGAGGTGTGAAGCGGCTAGTACTTATCCAATTTTGAAGACAAGCTCAATATCTCTTATAAAAAGGCTTATTGTATTATTTGGGCTTGTAATTTAATTGCTTTTATTTAGTTTAAGTTTTGAACTTGTTTTATGGGCTATTTGTATTAAGCCTATTGTTTGCTTTAGAAGTTTAAGTCATTTTATTTTCTACAATATAAATAGAAGATGAGGGTTGTAATACAACTTTTGCATCATTTGATTAATGAAATTTCTAGAATTTGGATTTCTTCAAGAGAGGTGTGATTGCCTTCTTGGTTACTTCAAGAAATTAATTTGCAACAAGTAAGTACTTGAAACGTGAATTAGTTTCTAATTTTTTTGCAATTGGGTCTTAATTCACAAAATTGGGGTTTGATTTAACATGTTCTTGGGATAGAAAGTTGGGGTAATGAATCAATAAAATTAGGGGGGTTTCAAGAACTCAGATTTCTTGGGGTTTCCGTACCACATTTCATTCCAATTCAAGCATCATTCTCAGACTATTAATCATGCCATAAAGATCAAATTGTTACTTACTTGTTAGGTGTTAGACCCCATTTCCAGAGTCTAACTCGCTCTCTGATACAAAACAATGTTGGCGTTCGGGTCTCGAAACTTATTACAAAGCTACTTAACGAAGGTATCGGGTACAGAGAATCCTCAGGAAAAGTTCGTCGAGGCCAACTATTAACTTTGCCGCGGCGAGACATTCGAAGGTCAAACGGAATACCTCTTTAGAAAAGTTCTTCAGGCTAACCCTTTTGGCTTCGCCACGACAAACATTGAAAATTAAGAGGAAGACCTGTCTGGAAAAGTTCATCGCGGTCAAGGTTGGAATTTGCCGTGGCAAAACCTTCGAAGATCAGGCAAAAAGTCTCTCGGGAAAAGTTCACCATGGCGAAACCTTCAAAATGGACCCGAAACATCCAACATCTATCACTAAGTATACAAGCAATTCGTTCGAAGATAGCATGAACATATAAAAGAAACTTTTCTCAAATCTCACTACTAAATCAAACGAAGTTTATACATAGCTTTAGTTACATATTAACAATTACATCAATACTTAATACAAAATACAAATGGATGCTCACGTTCGATATGCCTATAAAGTTATCCAAAATGTTCACTAACTTAGTACAAAAGTCTCTAACTATCTTAGTGTTCCTGATGCCTTGCAAGGATTGCTCTGCACCTGAGGAGGGAAAAAGGATGGGTTGAGCTACACAGCTCAGTGACTAATACATTTATAGCCATTGGCAATCAGCCACAATTCAAGCATATGTATACATATAGCTATCAATTCAAGCATTCTCAATCTATTCTAACAATTCAATCATTTATCAATTTAGCTCAAAACTCATATCACGTAACATAGACTTTAGCCATTAATCATAACACTCAAACGCATCATACTTGATAATTCAAAGATGCAATGCATAAATAAATGGCTCGAGAATTTCGTGGAAAGAAATGGAAAAATCGAAGTTTCCGCCGTGAACAAAATGAGTCCGATTTCTCAGGATCTCATGGCGTCAAACAGGCAGCTAGGAGAAGGCTATAGGTCAACGTGCACGTGACTAACGAAACCTGTTCCTCTCTTGCCCAATCATAAACAAATGTTATACTCAATATAGTCAATCACAAATCTATAATCTCATGCTTCTTTTACTTCTTTCTTCTTTCCTTTTCTACAAATATCATAACCTTTTTCAAGGCATAACATAATCATAATTCATCATGCATTTTCAAACATTCACAAATATTTCTATCTCAAGAAATTAAATCAACATACACACACATAGGCAAGAATTTGCCCAATCACATAATAGCTATAAATATATTACCCACCTAATTGCTTGAAAATTCAAGCTCAAGATTGTCTTTCCTCTTGCTTTCAGAGAGGGTTTCCTATAACAAACACAATTTTCCATTCAATCCAATATACAAAGAGAAATTCATAAAGCTTTAAAAATAAAAATAATAAAATCTAGCCTAGACTTAACTTACCTATAGCTTATCTAGCTTAGAAAACAAAACCTAGTTTAGAAATCCATGAAAAATCACATGGGTTCTCTTCTTCTCTTCTTTCTTCAATCACCAACCCATTTCTCTACTTCTTTTTTACCCAAGCAAGAAGAAATGATGAAGAAGATTACCTTAGGTTAGCCAAATCCTCTTTCTTCTTCCCTAGCTTACATGTTTTTTTTTCTTCTCTTGTCCTCTCTTCTTTCACGATTTTCTTCTTCTTTCTATTTAGCCAAGACCATATTTTGACTTGGTCTCCCCATTTTGCCCTTCATTTAAATTGTCCTTCCTATTTTACCCTTCTTTTTTCCCTTATGTCTAATACACTAACTAATTCTAACATCTCCATTTAATAACCCTAATTTCTGTTCATACTTACTAATTAAAATCCAATCAAATTAAAATTCAAGGCATAATAATTCACATTTCACATTTCACATTTCACATCATGTTCATTTAAATCTTTCATACCATAGGATATGTCAATTGAGTGCATATGCTATCTTTGTAATGCGTACAAATTATAATTTATGTTTGTATGCTAATGATATGCATGAGAATGAAATGCTCTCAATGCCATTACCCATTCACAATAATCTTGGTCTAACCCTAAGCATGTTTTGAGAAACCGGATATTACAATTCTCCTCCTTTAAGAATTTTCGTCCTCGAAATTCTTACTTGATTGGTCAAATAAGTAGGGGAATTGTCTCCTAATGTTTTCCTCCGTTTCCCATGTAGCTTCTTCACTTGAATGATTCCTCCAAAGGACTTTTACCAATGGGATCACTTGGTTTCTTAATTGTTTCGTTTGAACATATGATAGTTGTGACTTGCATTATGTTTTAGGGTTTAATTTGTTATGTATTAAGTGTCAATTTGACTGTTTAATGTGTGTTTAGGTTATAATTATGTTAGTTTATGTGTTTAAGCATTTTTATAGGTTAATATAAGTCTTTGAGCTTAAATGTTATATTTTTGAGCTACCTTGATGTGTTTATTAAGTGTTTCAGGGCCAACAACGAAGAACATAGAAATTTCAGAGACTTTTGGGTCAAAATTATGACCCACGATTGTGGCACAATAAGCCACAATTATGACAGAGGCATGTGAGCCACTATGCCCCAAGCCATGATCGTGGCACTTGGGCCATGGTCGTGACAAAAAAGGGTGGATGCTGGCCACGATCGTGGCAGATCGTGGCCTACATCGGGCATACTCAAAAATAAGTGAAAATGTCAAGTTTTGAGGAACTTTTTGAACCGTTTCGACCCCAAATGAACCCTAGGGCTGCCAAGGTATTTAAAGAACATAAAGAATACAGAGGAAGAGCTTTTACATCAGCCACATCCCGAAAACCCCATAGAGCTTTATCAAGAGATTGAGGAAGGAAACAAAGGAAGAGAGACACGGAGACGAAGCCTACGCGAAGTATTTCCCAGAACAAGAGATTTCCCACTATTACTGACTCCATCAATCCATTCCACTCGTATTTTCCAATTTTATTGATGTATAGAATTGGGATAGTTGTTGAGAATAGAATTTATAGAATGTTGATATTTGTTTAAACTCACCGTCGGGATTTTTGTCTTTGATATTAATGAAAGTTGATTTATTGCATTTTTATTGAGTTATCTGTGATTCAATTTCTGCACTTAGTAATTTGGTGACAAACTAAGAAGGTGAACTGAGTGAAAATCATTAAATTGGGCTAACGAGAGTTATGCAATTTAATACCAATTTAATAGACTAAGAATTGAATCAAACTGGTAACATTGTGTAACGAGAGATCGTGCATAGGTTTTCGGTAGGTTATTGGACAAATTCAGATCTATTTTAGATTTTGGGTAAATTGTAAATCGAGAGGTTGCAATTCCATAATCTAATTAGGGTTTATAAATTGGGGTTAAAGATTATAACTCGAGAGAGAGTAATCCACCCTAGGACCGTCTAGACTCGATAATTCAATAATTTTATAATCAATTAGGTTTCCATTAAGGTTGGATTAAAATCCCCTTTCTCTCAATTGGTAGTTCCTAGGTTAATTCTTGATTTGGTTGTACAATTGCTATCTTGTTTATAATTTTGAATTTAATTTTTGAAATTGATTGCTTGATTGAATAATTTTCTGCCTTAGTTGTTTATTTTGAATTATCGCGAATTTGAGTTAAGCCTTAGATTTTAGGATTAGATTATTCCTCCTCGTGGGATCGACATCTTAGGTACTACGTGAACGACCCGTACGCTTGTGGAAATATCGAGGTTTAAAAATATTAAAACTTATCATATAAGAACTTGCGATCAAGTTTTTGGCACTCGGGGAGGCAATTAGTTTAGTTCTTTAGTTTAAGGTTCTCCACTATATTTTGTTTAAAAAAAATTGGGGTGGAAAGTAAAAATAAATCAAGACATCTTAGAATGAGAATAAGACATCTGAAGAGTTTAATGCTAAGAAGAGATACAAGAACGATCATGGAGGATATATATTATAAGGAGAAAGGGATGCTTGCAGAATTCAATGAGCCCCAATTTAGTTGGGGAAATTATCATCCTTATATGCACCCATACACTTTGAGGTGGCAAAACCACCCAGATTGCTATTGGTCCAACAATGCAAGTATTCACATGGGAAACCAAGGCCTATTTGAATTTCAACATGATGAATCCAGTTCAAGGGATTCCAAGCTGGACAAAATCATGAATAAGCTCACAGATGTGGAAGAGAAGTTTAAGCAAGTAACAGAAGATCATGCCTCTTCTATTCACAATCTAGAGGTTCCAATAGGATAGTTTTCAGGGAATTTTGTAAGCAAAGTATGGAAAACTGTCTGCGCAACATGAATGTAAATTCAATAGAGCCATGTCAAGCTACCACACTTAGGAATGGGGTAGAGCTAGAAGAATCAGCAAGAAATTAAGCTAAACTTGACCTTAGAGAAAACCAAAAAATTAAAGAAGAGGATGAAGAAAATAAGGCCAACCCTCTCTTTTATTCACCAATTCTTGATATATCATATATGAACATTGAAAAATATTGGGGAGATGTTCAGGAAAATAACTCTATCTTTTGGATTGATGATGATCAAATGACATTCAACATGAAGGATGTAATTAAGAATTTGAAGGTTAGTAGCTCATTCAGGATAATTGATGTGTTCGAATCTTCTGAAGAATAAGAGGACAAAGAATAGATGAAAACAGACATCGAGTTTGAAGAAAGTATGGAAGTCTTTGTTTAGGAAGCAGAAGAAGTTGAGAAACAAAGGTGATTAAGGAAGAAGGAGAGCAATTCCCATTCGTACAGGACAAACTATTAGATTTGATGGAAGATTCAGGTAGTTTCGTTATTCCCTATTTTATTGACAGTTTGTTAATGAGAAGGACATTGATGAAATTAATTAGTTTTCTCAACCTTATTAATATTGTCTTTCTATTCATTTTGCAATTTGTAGCTTACTTACAGGCTACAAAATTGATATTGAACAAAAAAGGAGGAAGCAAATCACTCATAATTGATCCCGACTAAGTTTCCAAGGAAAGAGCATTGAGCTACTGATGTTAAAAGAAGTGCTACATGGGAGGCAACCCATGGAAAATTAGTTCCTTTGATTATTTTTGTTAGAACGTTTGAAATTTTGTAGTTAGGGTTATTTTGTTTTTAAATAAAATCGCGAAGGAATAAGATTTCAGAATAAAGTAGTTAATTGATCAAGCAAGTAAAAGAGAGGTGAAGAGGCCACAAAAGAATTAAGAAGTGAATTCAAAAAGAATGTGAACAGAGCAAAAGAAGAAAAATAAAGAAGTGGTGAAAAAATCGTGGCCTGCAACTGGGCAGGAAGGGGAGGATGTGTTTTTAAAGGAATTTTTTACTATTTTACCCTCCAACCACCTATATATTCATTTCTAACTTTACTTTTTCATTCACTTTCACTTTCACTTTATCTATCTAGAAGTCAAACCTACAAAAGCTCTCACATCTCTCTATAAATTTTCAAACTTCTAAATTTCTTCTAAATTCTACCTAATTCCCAAGGAATATGTTGTGCATTAAGCAATCAACCTGACGGGAACAATTAGGACGAAATCAAGTTGCAGGACGTAGGAGAAGAAACAGAGTAGCAGACTTTAGAGTGCCCTTCCCGATCTACACAGAGAAGGAAGGTACTCATTTCTGATCTCTAATGATAGACAGATAGTAGTCCTCAGATATTTTGACTTTGAAACACTCGATAGATTAGAATTGCACTAGAGGGTAGAAAACCTAGCTGAGAGAATCCAGTAGGCCTAATTTATACGTTTCCAATTTCTTGTCTATCAAAAGCTCACTTTGTAAATTTTCAATTCACTGTCTTAAGACTCTAGGAACCCTAAAGAATTGTGGTTTAGGTTAAGAGGAAGAACCTATGAATTGAATATAGAAATCATGTGCGATATGTGTGGATTCTCCGAATCCTCCATCATCAATCAGCATAATGATTTTTATCCCTCTCGATATTGGAATGAACTCATTAGAATAGAGCAATTTCATGCCAAGAATGCTCATAACAACATAATAAGGTCCCACGAATACTTGTTGCTACACAAATTCATGTGTCAGCTGGTTTTTGATAAAACAGAAACCAACAAGTTTCCACAAAAGAACTATTTTCATTGTGGTGTATGGACCATATCATTCTAGTGTGTACATCCACATATGTGCTAAATGCTATTTTTGCGACTCCGTAAAAGAGGAGCAACAATTTAGGTATAGGTTACCTAGTGTCTACTATCGCTGAATATTATGGCGTGGACCGAAGTGGTTAACTGTCCACCTCCCTGACTTCTTGAACCATCACCATTTATGGCGAGCTGAAATCCTTCATTCCCACAATATGGAACTTAGGGATATCTATAACATACCACTCCTATAAAGCATATACTCGAAATACTGAAGGATATTTGGTAACATACTTTACGAAAATGCCACATTAATATGGTTAATTCAATTTATTTTTACTTTTTAATCCATTGCATATAACATAAAACATTCCAATAATCATTTGCTCCTATTTTATTCACGAACATATATAGTCTCAAATGTCATTACATTTCTAAAATTTACATGTACAATATACAACAGTTGAAAGATACAATCCTTGATAAAACATAACTAAGACATTAACAGGTACAACTGATCCCGACACTGATCCATATCCAAAAATAGAAGTTTCTTCAACCAGACTAGGTAGGCCTCCTCTGAACCTGAAAATCACCATTGCAATTTTGATAAGATTGTGAACTCAGTGAGTGAACCATCATCGATTTGCTTACCTTTGTTAGGACACAAATATTACAAGCAATAACCAAACTCACATGTATATCATGTTATTTAGAATCATTTCTCATTTAACACATCTTCCAATTATGTATACCAACTCACAATATATATAAATTTCGATAAACAGATTATGAATACAAACGTTTCATATAATCATTTTTTAATACTCTAATCATTCATCTCATCAACATGCATACAAACGTTGCACACCGTTATGTCAACACAATTCAATAACTTTTCACAACTATTTACATGATACATGTAAAGATATGTATGCAATGCACATGACACTCTACTTTCATTTTTATTTTATTGTGACTTAATGCCTAATAATTATCCCATATTCTTTGTAAATACCGAACTTATTTCAGGTACTGACCCATATCCTTTGTGGATATCGGGCTTATTTTAGCTACCGAACCATATCTTTTTGTGTATATTCTAAGCTTTAAGCTCTTCTTAGGCTGGTCACTTTGGTCACAATTCTTTTATTTGATTATGCACATCAATGTCATGAAATGCATCATCTCACATAATGTGTTATTAATCACTTTCATTCGATGTGCACAGTCATTTATCACAATCAACATATCAGAATCTGACATTCAACATTCAATTGAGTATCACTTATTCCATTCACATTCACATTTATCATCAGACCTTGGTTCGACATTGAACAATAACATTGAGTATCACTTATTCAGTCAAATTCATATACAATGAGCACTTCCAATACAGTCCTGAATAATAATCACCTCAGATAATTGATGTCCGGAATTATCACAATCAAACTAGTAACAGTTCAATATGTAAGACTTAAACAAGAACAATTCAAGCATAGTGAGAAACATCTAGGTCAACTCACTACACATAGAACTCAAACAGAAAAACACATATAATTGAGTTTACACATCTAGGTTAACTCACAGTGTGCTTCAATAAGCTATTGCCTTGATGATCCAGTAGTGTCTGGATGTTATTGGTGTATTTGTGCTTCTATTATCATGCAATACACACATAATTCACATATTACTAAGTTGATTAATCACATAATTATTCATCTATGCACATGCATATGTATCATGTTCAATTGACTATCTCGGGTATGTATCCTTATTCACCAGTCTTAAACATTCATTCATTATAACTTATGCATAAATTGTGTGAAATTAGGTTTATACCTCAAGTAAGTTTGATCACTCTTAATTCATTAATCATACGATCACCAATCCTTTTCAAATGCTTTATATTCATAAAATTTCCCAATTCTTATTCATTTATAAATAATTCACATTGTTCATATCCTTTGAATCACATTTGCATTCAAGGGAACATCCTTGTACCATTAATAACTCATACATCCCAAATTCATATGCATTGATATCAAACAATCCATTCCTTAAATTATAACATCAATTAATAACCTAAACTAATCAAACACTTAATTAATTGATTCATCATCAAACTAATTTCATTTTAAGTCTCATTCAAGTCCAAATACACCTATGTATAGTGCCTTATCCTTATATGATTCAACCAGAACACAAAAAACAATTCTTTCTCACTGTCAAGCATTTCCACGAGCGTGGGAAGGAACCAATACAATTCCCACGATCATGGGATGGGTGAACCGAAAGTTGACCTTCACTTTCCTTCCACTTTTCTTTTAAATTTTGACACCTTCAAGATATTTCACCAATTATACCTTAAAGATATTTCAATTTATCATCAGTTCATCTCTAATTCCAATTCAAATCATTAATTTGGTAGTTCACAAATTATGGTCTTTTAAGAATCAAAATCAAAATAGAATATAATCAATCCATTCTTTAAATTCCTAAAACACATTCAACACCAACACCATAACCAAATTCATCCCTAATCATTCATCATCAATGTTATTCTAACATATGTCAATAGGTAAATAATTCACTTACTAACTCAGCTCAATGTCTCCTCATCCATGAAGCTAATCTAACCTTATGTGCAATGTTTATATCCTTTTCTTCCTAATGATCCTTTATGAACAAGTTGTCTTCTTTTAATCATAACTCTATCTACAAAGATCCAAATGTCATGATTCTTATGCCCACCAAAACTAAACTTCCATTAGTCTTAATATATCTAAAAATTACATAAACCACATCTCCCTTTAAAATTAATCTCCATCCAAATTTTGTCCTGTTTTTGGTAAGAAATAGCCTGACAACCAATACTCAACCCTCAATAAATCATTATTAAGACATCTCCTAACCAAACCATTTCACATAAACCTTAATAAGACATCAATAATAATTTTTCATGTTTTATAGTTTCAATAATTCGGACTCTAAGGTCCTCAAAAGTTAGGAAATAATACAAGGTTCCTGCACAAGGGTCTATCACAGGAAGTATTAGGGAAATAAACATAACTCGAGCTCTAGTCACCATTTTGTCAAGATACTTTCACAAAGGTCAAGTTAATACCTATATCTAAAGCTTTCATTCTTTGAGTTTCTTCAAATTCGTGCTCTATGGATATGAAAGATAGATCAAAAGAGAAAGATGAAATTGAAACCAGAATTTCAACTTACCTTGATAACTTCTTTCCTTCTCCTCTTCTCTTCCCTTTTTCTTTGCTTGTCTTCTTATTTTCATTTTCTCTCTCTTTTAACCTTATGTCTAACCTCCAATCTCACTTCTATTGCCCTTTTCATCCATTTTCTCAAGAAAATTCAAAAAGGTCAAACTAATCCATGTATTACCATTCCATTAGTCCACGAGTCACCCTTCTATTGATGCATATGTTATCCTTCTATTGATCCATATATCACTATTCTATTAGTCCATGTGTCACTTTTCTATGGGTACATATGTTATCCTTATATTGGTCTATATATCATTATTCTATTGGTCCATGTGTCACCTTTCTATAGGTACATATGTTATCCTTTTATTGGTCCATCTATCACTATTCTATTGGTCTATGTGTCAATTACTTTAAGCTCCATATGTCAGTCATTTAAACCTTCATATTTCATTACTTGTAAGGCTACACATGTCACCAATTATAAGGCTACATATGTCATCATTTGTAAAGGTACATATGTCACCATTCTAAAACTCCACATGTTACAAGTCTAAAGTGCCATTTGTCACATATTTCCAATGCCACATGTCATCATTTCATAGGCCTAATCAACCTAAATTTTCATGTATCAATTTGTCTTGCTCTTAACATTTTTCTCAGACTAAATGAACGTATCACCTCATCAATTACTCAATTATAATGATAAATTCCCAATTTACTAATTATAGTCCATTAAAACAAAATTCAAGACAAAATTAACACACAATTACATCATGATCAGTAAAAACCTTTTATACCCCAGAACATGTCAATTGAGTACATATACTATCTTGCAATGTTTTCTAAATCATGATTCATATGTGTATATGAATATTATGCATGTGAATTAAATGCATCTCATAAATTCTTAAATGAAATAACTCATATGACTCAATCTAACAATTTTAATCTCTTAACAATTTTAGGAGGCAGGATATTACAATATCAACGAAAAGACACATATCAGAATTAGGGCCAGTCAGGCGAGCTCTAGTTTAGCTCTGCCACAGCAAATAGATGAGGACTTTACCAGTGGAGAGTCCTAGGAAGAGGAAGAGGAAGAACAAGACTGGAAGGAAGTTCTAGATGCAATCTCCGAAAATAACAAAACACTTATGGAGAATACCAAAATGATTAAGGAGATGGCTCGGACACAACGATGCCAGAGTTGGGATATCCGCCAGATCGATAAATATTTCGAGGCTCAGGGAGTTTAGTTTCCGTATCCAACACCATTACTGCCTCCATCTCCATGAGATTTGTGCACAACCCATTTTTCTTTTTCAAATTAGTCTTTATTTTTACCTTTATCTTTATTTTTATTTCTTTTTTGTTTACCTTAATTTTATATTTCTTTCTTGTCTTTTATGTACTTGTTTGTTTCCGTCCCACATTGAGAACAATGTGTTGTTCAAGTGTGGGGAGGGTTATGTGTTTTACTTTTTATGTGATTTTGCCTATGGTATGATAGTTATTAGGTTGCATTTTGTAAATTGTTTGAATGTGTCAATGGCTTAGATGTACTGAAATTAATTTAATTTTGAACATAGTCTATTAGGTTGTGAAAAATCATTAGCTCACGAAATTAGTAAATTGAGATCTTTGGATAAACATACAGCTTAATTAGGATTTAGTGTAAGTTTAGCACCCTATAGATTGTCACATTCATTCATAATTCGAGGCCTTTCAACTTAAATAGCTTTACTAGTATTTTTCACGAAAACGATTAGCTAAAACAACAAGGTAGGCAATAATAATTAAAAATTTTAATAAATAACTATTCCGCTGACCTTCAGGTTATGAATAGAGCTAGTAGCCAGTTGAAAACACGATCTAGCTAAGTAACCAGATCAATACACATAAAAAATGTGTGCCTTCAGGTCAAAAAGCTATAATGACATTTCAACCAATCATTTCAATAAAAACATGACTTAGTCGAGTAATCGGATCGATATTCATTACCAATGTTTGCCTCCGCGTAAAAAAACTAAGTCCATGTTTAATAAAAAAATGTGTGTTTTCTAATAAAAACCTATCGGACTTGTAATAAGCTTGACTTTTCTTGAAAATATACTTAGGAATAGTTACAGAGTATGAAGAACCAAAGAATTATTAATGTGTATGTGCAATTGAAAAGGGTAAGTAAATTAACACTAAGATCTCGATTAATTTGTATATTTAGTTCAAATCCCCTAGGCATAAATTTTGCATGTTAATGATTTGATATAACTTGTATGACTATGTTTAAGATTAAATTTATTTCATGAAGTTGAAGTCATTGCCTCATTGCTGCATTGCGTGTGGTGTGTTTGTTATATGTTGTTGTTTTATTTGCTTGAGGACAAGCAAACGTTTAACTATGGGAATATTGATAGTTATGATTTGCATCATGTTTTAGGTTTGTTATGTATTAAGAGTTAATTTGAGTGTTTAGTGTGTGTTAGGTTAGAATTGTGTTAGTTTATGTGTTTAAGTGTTTTTTATGGGTTAGTATAAGTCGTTGAGCTTAAATGTTATGTTTTTTAGGTATCTTGATGTATTTGTTAAGTGTTTCAGGGCCAACAACAAAGAACGGAGAAATTTTAGAGACTTTCGGGTCAAAATCACAGATTGTGACAGAGACATATGAGCCACTGTGCCCCAGGCTTAGCCCACGATCGTGACAGAGAGGTTTGAACCTAGCCACGATCGTGGCACTTAGGCCACACTCATGACAGAAAGGGGTGGACGCTGGCCACGATCGTCAAGTTTTGAGGAACTTTTTAGATGCAAAAATAGGTGAAAACATCAAGTTTTGAGGAACTGTTCAGACCGTTTCGGTCCCGAATGAACCCTAGGGCTACCAAGGTAATTAAAGAACATGAAGAATACAGAGGAAGAGCTTTTGCACCAGCCACATCCTGAAAACCTTAGAGAGCTTTACCAAAAGATTGAGGAAGGAAACGAAGGAAGAGAGACATGGAGACAAATTTTACACGAAGTACTTCTCAGAATAGGAGGTTTCCTGTAACACCCCACTCCTGCTTGATTCGAACCCGATATCGATGGTGATACCCGAGTCCGCGCCCCGCGAGAATGGTGTGCCACATCACTAACAATTTAGCTAAAAGTTGGCATACATTTTTTTTAAAACAACAAAAACCACAAATCAATCATCAGAAAATTGTTAACCAAAATGTTCCACTTTGTTAAAATCATTTGATATAACTTAAAGAAATTAACAGAAACTTTTATTAATCACTTGGGGCCCATTTCAATTTTCAAATACAAATCATATCATTCATTTTCAATTTCTCAAAATTATCACAAAATGTAATACTTGAATATAATAATACAACAATTTACGGAAAATACAATAAAATAAACAGACACAATGCAGACGCGAACTGATCCCGATCTCTTCTCTCTTTCCTATGCAATAGATATACTCCCGTTGCCTAACGGGGTATTCTTCTGAGTCCTGAAAAATAATTGCAAATTTTGGGTGAGT
>JANQBM010597912.1:0-16147 GCA_025594535.1 Erythroxylum domingense | reverse complement strand
CACCTTCGCGGGGCACGGATCCGGGTATCACTGTCGATATCGGGTTCGGGTCCGGTAGGAGTTGGGGTGTTACAATTATAACGACGCCATCTATAAAATTTTTTAGGACGATAATATTTGCGTTGTTTATGTTTCGACTTTCTCATTTTTTGAGGAGATTCACATTCGTATTTTTGTGGTACTTCAGCATTTTGTGAACAGCAAGGATGCATATTATGATGTTTAAGTGTTTGTTTCAGTTTAGTTTCTAGACATTAGTCAATTAATAGTTCTCGTACAAGAAGAATAGCTCCTCCAAGATTGCGAGCAATTGTACTTTTACGTTGAAAGGATAAGGTTATTTTTTAATAAAAATATGTATATACATTTCTTGTTCAGATCTTGCTAATTTATAATAATGAGTCTGGAATTCAAAAATAAAATTATCAAGAAAATAGATGTCACAAAGTTTCATATTGTTTAAATGTCGAAAAACTTTTAATCGATTTACTCGATCGGTTTCTGCTTTATGAAAAATAATATCTCTTCCTAAAAATTCTTTATAAATTTCATTTCCAATAATATCAAAATTTTCTACATTAGTTCGAGTTGCTTGATAATGAGGGGTGTTTTTTAATGCAAGTTCATTTTCTTGTAGAAAACATTGTACTATCCCTGTTGTTTTATAGAGCATAAAATTCCATACTGAATCTTTATTGTCTTCTCTATCTCCAAATGGTTTTTCTATTTGTAATAAAAGTTGTATACGATTTGACCATTTAAAAAATATATCTTCGGCATTACTCGTACAATCTAGATGAAGTATTCCTTCATTTCATAACGTAATATATTTTGGTTTATATGCAAAAGGATATTTAGGTATTTTTGATCCTTTATAATAATAACCTTGTTGATTAAGAAAATCTTGATTATCTTCCGTCCATGAATAATTTGTTGGTTGGAATTCTTTTTTTCTTTTATCACCTATTAGTTTACTTTTAAGATTTAGTTCTTGTGTTTTACTACTTTCAGGTTTTAACTCGTCCATTAATACTTCTAGTTCTGACTCATAACCATAGATAATTTCATCTTTTTCCATGTCGCATTTATTAGTTATAGCTGGACAGATCTGTTCTGTATTATTCAAATGTAATTTTTGTATTAAAGAGGTAACTTCTGCTAATTGATGTTGAATATTTTTTTCAACATCTTCAATGGGTTGTTCATTATGAAAGGATTGTTCGTGATGAGTTTGTATTATTTCCATGGTTTAGAGGTAATTACTAGCTCTGATACCACTTTGGGGTGTGCTTTTATTGCGGAATTTGTTGGATTAATGTCTTGACTTATTAGAGAGTGTTTATGATTTCAACTTGTATTTTGACTAATTCTTCTAATCGATTTTCTAATTGGGATTATTTTGCTAATATTTTAACAACTTGTTGAGTGATGGTTGTCATAATGTATGTTTAACATAACTAGCTAAATCAGTGAGTTGATTTTGAATCTCATCTAATTGTTTGTGACTTTTATCTAAAATAGGATCTGTAATTCTAATCGAATGTTGAATATACAATGGTCTTTGGATCCTAGTAGAGGCTGATTTACAAAGAGAAAGAAAAGAGGATGATGATGCTTCAGAAAACGAATGTCGTCCATTGAGAGGATTTTGAAAAGGATATTTTATAGCTGAAAAAGGTTGTATTTTTGTATGAAATTTAGTTCCTTGAAAAATTTGGTCAAGATATATTTTATCTGTATGTTTAAAATTGATACTATGATGAGAATTAGTGAAGGCATAACTAATTTGGTATATAATGGGAAAAGGGTATTATCCTGAAGTCATTAAATTATATTTATAAAACTTATAGGCTATAGTAATAGTATCTTGTAGATCTGAGGAAAGTAAAGGGATTCCTAATTTTAGTCGAGTATTGAATTTGATTTTTCCATAGGCTAAGTTTCCGTTCGTCATTCCTATAACTTGGTTATTTAAGTTGGTCATACGTTCATCTAAAATGGCCATTCTAATTGGAGAATCAATGCCTTCTTGAAACGTTGATTTGAGTAATATTTGAATAATTGAAAGATGAATATATCCTATCTTTTTTCGTTTATTTTCAGGTAATTGTTGTAATTGTCCTCTAATTTGATCTGGATCTATTAAACTAATCTGAATGTGTCCATTACATTGATCTATTCGAACTGGTGTTGCATAAATCATTTTACCCAAAATAAATAATATTTTGACGATTGAAAAATTTCTTTATTACCGATTTATGTATATCTTGTCAACGTTTTAAATCTAATTGGGCTTTGGATATTTGTTTTAGTTTTTGTTTGTCTTGTGATAATAATGTAGATACCACTTTGGGGTGTACTTTTTCTTGCAGAATTTGTTGGATTAATTTTTTGCCTTATTGAAGAGTGTTTATGATTTCAACTTGTATTTTGACTAATTCTTCTAATCGATTTTCTAATTGGGATTTTTTTGCTAATATTTCAACGACTTGTTGAGTGATGGTTGTCATAATGTATGTTTAACATAACTAGCTAAATCAATGAGTTGATTTTGAATCTCATCTAATTGTTTGTGATTTTTATCTAAAATAGGATCTGTAATTCTAATAGGATGTTGAATATACAGCGGCGGTCTTTGGATTCTAGCTGAGGCTGATTTACAAAGGGAAGGAAAAGAAGAAGATGATGCTTCAGAAAACGAATGTCGTCTATTTAGAGGCGTTTGAAAAGGATATTGTATAGCTGGAAGAGGTTGTATTTTTGTATGAAATTTAGTTCCTACTTTGGCAACATCTTGAAAAAGTTAGTCAAGATATATTTGATCTGTATGTTTAAAATCGATACTATAATGAGAATTAGTTAAGGCATAACTAATTTGGTATGTAATGGAAAAAGGGTATTGTCCTGAAGTCATTAAATTAACGTTATAAAACTTATAGGGTATAATAATAGTATCTTGTAGATCTGAGGAAAGTAAAGGGATTCCTAATTTTAGTCGAGTATTGAATTTGATTTTTCCATAGGCTAAGTTTCCGTTCGTCATTCCTATAACTTGGTTATTTAAGTTGGTCATACGTTCATCTAAAATGGCCATTCTAATTGGAGAATCAATGCCTTCTTGAAACGTTGATTTGAGTAATATTTGAATAGTTGAAAGATGAATATATCCTATCTTTTTAAGTTTATTTTTGGGTAATTGTTGTAACTATCTACTAATTTGATCTTGATCTATTAAACTAATCCGAGTGTGTCCATTACATTAATCTATTCGAACTGGTGTTTTATAAATCATTTTACCAAAATAAATAATATTTTGACGATTGAAAATTTTCTTTATTACCGATTTATGTATATCTTGTCCAGGTTTTAAATCTAATTAGGCTTTGGATATTTGTTTTTGTTTTTGTTTGTCTTGAGATAATAATGTAGACACTTGAAAAGTACCTAGTGATTCGGTTAATTCTAATGTATCAACATCTAAAATGGTTGAAACCTTTTGTCTAGTAGCTAAAGAGGTCATTGATGATAAGTTTGATTAGTTCTCTAAATATTTTCTAGAGTAGCTAAATGTTCATTAAATAATTGAGATAACTATTGAACTATAGCTAAATGTTCTTCATATGGTCTTCTACCTAATCCATTGATTCCTACAAATATAAGATAATTTATTCGGGATTCGTTATAATGTATATGATCTAAATATATTGCTATTTGACGATGTGTATATTGCAATTGATTATCTAAATCTTCAAAAATAGGACAAGTCATTCGTACTGATAGATTTCATAAACTACATCGAGATTAAGTTGGAAAATATGTCTCCATAGATAGTCTAAGAAAATAAGAATATAATCCATACTTATAGTGAAATGAAATAAAAGCTTATCATCAGGAATATAAAGTATGCTTAGGAATATAAATAATAAAGCAGGTTGAATATAAAGCAATATTAACGCATAAAAGAATAATTGATAAATAAGATAATGTAAACAATATGAGAAAAAATAGTGCAATGATGTATGCAATGTCATTTTTAATCAATTAAAATCTGAATTTGTTCTTTAACTTCTAAACGATCTTTTTTAACTGAATTATATATATAAAGTGCTTGATCTAACCATATTCGTGCTTCGGTTAAGAGTTGTAAATTCTGATGTTTCTTTGCTAATAATATATGATCCTTATAAATCTAAATATATTTTAATTTTTCTTCTTCTATTTCTTGATAGGTTCTAATCAACTGTTTGAGATGCCTTTTATATTCAAAACACATAATTATTATTCAGTAAATCAAATTCTTAATCTAAGAGAGATAATAAAGTCGAATAATTGACAAATCTTCTAGATAGTCATTTATAGAACTAATCAATTTTGTTGTCTCATGCATGAGCCTCAAAGCAGTAGCTTTTATGTTGTTTGCTTGATCAAAAAGAGGATGATTGTCTTCAAGTTGATAACAAGAATCAAGATAAGTCTTATGAGTTGCTTCTTTGAGTTCATTATAAGAGAGTTTCAGGTTCTCTAATTTTTCTTCTTGTCTATACATTTCTTTGATACGTTGATTGAGAGCGTGCTTGAATACAAAGTAAGAATATGCCATACTAATGATAAAAGAAATTAGTAGAAATGATAAAAAAGGTGATAACATACTTAAATAAACACTGAATGCTCATACATGTTTCGTTTGCACTTAATTCCGATGTTAGGCGAACTGCGAGAGAGAAACGATGGGCAAACCAAGATGGTTATTTAATAGGTTATCTTATTATGCCTTGATAGGCTTACTTGCTTGCTATTTATAGCAAAGAAAAGCAACTAAGGCCAGACAAAGAGGCCGACATATCATGACATAAAGAAAAAGAGAAAGCTAAAGCTGAAAGATTCGAAAGTAAAAGAAAAAGACACATAATTTACAGGTAGGTCGGTCCTTGTTGTTTTGTGCCGACGAATATCTTTTTACTCACCTTCAATTATAATTAAGTTGTCTTTATTGTCGTCTTGTGCTTTTGTTGATGTTGGACAATGTGCACAATGATGCTCTAGATAATCTTGTAACTGTTTGCAAATAGCATACTTCCGGGCATTGCTTGCATTATCAAAAAAGTCATCAAGCTTCTCAAATGGTTGTTTGAACTTCTGAACAAGTTGAAGAGCTTCTGGTTGTATAGGAGTTTTATATGCTGATGTCATCAATGTCTGTGGATGAATTTATTAACGGGACTTTTAATTCCTCGGAATTAAAATACTCCATTCATGAAAAGGAAACATTGGCCTGTCTCAAAACATTGAGAAAATGGCGCGTAGATCTATTGCCGGTTGAATTTAAAATTCAAACCGACTCTCAATATTTATGTGGATTCACGAAATACCAAATAAGCACTAATTACAATCAAGGACGACTTGTCAGATGGCAGCTAGAATTAAACCAGTATAATTTCAGTATTCAATATATTAAATCAACTAACAATTTTCTTCCAGATATTCTTACCAGGGAATGGAAGAAGTTCTAAAACAATTAGAAGATGATGCATTACTATTGAAGGAAGCATAACTCATCGATTTACAACAAAAAATAGGAACGGTCACAAAAGAAATCAATAGACTCAGAACCACCATTTGTTTACTAAAAGAGTAAGAATCAATCTCTGAAAAACCAGCTCCTTTATCTACTCCAACCCCACTGGCCAATTCACCACAAAAACCATCTACCCTCCTTTTAGCTCACAAAAACAATTAGATCATCAAGAATCCAAACATTATGTTATCTATGATGGCCCTATGGCAGGTATCTATGATCAGTGGCACAAAGCAACTCTCCATATTAACGAAAAAAGTGGAATAGTTCATAAGAGTTTTTCCTCTAAAGCAGAAGCAGAAAAATCATTAAAGGAATTTCAGCAAACCCCTTTGAAACCTCAGTACAAAGCTGTTATTACAACACCATCTCCTACTCTAGCAAATATGATCTCTCTTGGAAAAGCCATAGATATGGAAATGATTCACTCAATTCCATCAAAAGTAGTACAAACTGAAGCTCGAACACTCACTTCAGAAATGTTTATTGATTGTTTTCAAGCATTAAATGAATGGACCCCAGAAATGAAGCAATTCCAATATTATCCACATAATAGAGGACGATTTGGACCAAAAGCTATTGTCTTCCCCAGAGCAGAACCTTTGACTACGTATCTATTATTCCAGAGTGGACTCATTGATACCATCTATGTTCAAAACCTACAGCTTTTATCAGAATTTCCTCTTGGATTAACACATGCTATAAAAAATTACAAGGATAGATTTGCTAAGTATCGAGAAATTTATATCAAGATCTATAGCAGTTATCCAATCTTTGAAGAAGCCGAAGCAGATAAGGTCACCACTGCACGCATCAAGATACCAAGGATTACCTATTTACAAATTGGAGTTAGCAATTTATTATATCCACCAGTTGACGAACCTCCAAGGTATGAATTTCAGTGGACTACAATCAACAAATTCAATCTCAATTGTTTGGAAGGAGCATATAATCAGTGCACTCATATCAATAACGAATCATTATTAAAGATCAATTACAAAGGACCACAGACATTGATGACATCAGCATACAACACTCCTATACAACCAGAAGCTCTTCAACTTGTTCAAAAGTTCAAACAACCATTTAAGAAGCTTGATGACTTTTTTGATATGCAAGCAATGCCTGGAAGTATGCTATTTGCAAACAGTTACAAAATTATCCAGAGCATCATTGCGCACACTGTCCATCGTCAACAAAAGCATAAGACGACAATGAAGACAGCTTAATTATAATTGAAGGCGAGTAAAAAGATATTTGTCGGCACAAAACAACAAGCACTACCGATAAGGATGTAGGTCCTCCAAGGACCAACCTAGCTGTAAATTATGTGTCTTTTTCTTTTACTTTCGAATCTTTCAACTTTAGCTTTTTGCTTTAGCTTTCTCTTTTTCTTTATGTCATGATATGTCGGCCTCTTTTTCTGGCCTTAGTTTCTTTTCTTTACTATAAATAGCAGACATGTAAGCCTATCAAGGCAAAACAAGATAACCTACTAAATAAACATCTTGGTTTGCCCATCGTTTCTCTCTCGCAGTTCGCCTAGCTTTGGCATTAAGTGCAAATGAAACAGGTATGAGCATTTAACGCTTATTTAAGTATGTTATCACCATTTTTACCATTTTTACTAATTTCTTTTATCATTAGTATGGCATATTCTTACTTTGTATTCAAGCACACTTTCATTCAACGTATAAAAGAAATGTATAGACAAGAAGCAGAATTAGAGAAACTGAAACTCTCCTATAATGAATGCAAAGAAGTAGCTCATAAGACTTATCTTGATCCTTGTTATCAAACTTGAAGACAATCATCCTCTTTTTGATCAAGCATACAACATAAAAGCTACTGCTTTGAGGCTCACGCATGAGACAACACAATTGATTAGTTATATAAATGACTATCTATAAGAATTGTCTATTATTCGACATTATTATCTCTCTCAGATTAAGAATTTGATTGACTGAATAATAATTATGTATTTTGAATATAAAAGACATCTCAAACAGTTGATTAGAACCTATCAAAAAATAAAAGAAGAACAATTAAAATATATTCAGATCTATAAGGATCATATATTATTAGCAAAGAAACATCATAATTTACAACTCTTAACTGAAGCATGAATATGGTTAGATCAAGCACTTTATACATATAATTCAGTTAAAAAAGATCGTTTAGAAGTTGAAGAACAAATTCAGAATTTAATTGATTAAAAATGACATTGCATACATCATTGCACTATTTTTCTCATATTGTTTACATTATCTTATTTATTAATTATTCTTTTATGCGTTAATATTGCTTTATATTCAACCTGCTTTATTATTTATATTCCTAAGCATACTTTATATTCCTGATGATAAGCTTTTATTTCATTTCACTATAAGTATGGATTATATTCTTATTTTCTTAGACTATCTATGGAGACATATTTTCCAACTTAATCTCGATGTAGTTTATGAAATCTATCAGTACGAATGACTTGTCCTATTTGTGAAGATTTAAATAATCAATTGCAATATACACATCGTCAAATAGCAATATATTTAGATCATATACATTATAACAAATCTCGAATAAATTATCTTATATTTGTAGGAATCAATGGATTAGGTAGAAGACCACATGAAGAACATTTAGCTATAGTTCAACAGTTATCTCAATTATATAATGAACATTTAGCTACTCTAGAAAATATTTAAAGAACTCATCAAACTTATCATCAATGACCTCTTTAGCTACTACACAAAAGGATTCAACCATTTTAGATGTTGATACATTAGAATTAACCGAATCACTAGGTACTTTTCAAGTGTCTACATTATTATCACAAGACAAACAAAAACAAAAACAAATATCCAAAGCCCAATTAGATTTAAAACCTGGACAAGATATACATAAATCTGTAATAAAGAAAATTTTTAATCGTCAAAATATTATTTATTTTGGTAAAATGATTTATGAAACACCAGTTCAAATAGATCAATATAATGGACACATTCGGATTAGTTTAATAGATCAAGATCAAATTAGTAGACAATTACAATAATTACCCGAAAATAAATGAAAAAAGATAGGATATATTCATCTTTCAACTATTCAAATATTACTCAAATCAACGTTTCAAGAAGGCATTGATTCTCCAATTAGAATGGCCATTTTAGATGAACGTATGACCAACTTAAATAACCAAGTTATAGGAATGACGAACGGAAACTTAGCCTATGGAAAAATCAAATTTAATACTCGACTAAAATTAGGAATCCCTTTACTTTCCTCAAATCTACAAGATACTATTACTATAGCCTATAAGTTTTATAACGATAATTTAATGACTTCAGGACAATACCCTTTTTCCATTACATACCAAATTAGTTATGCCTTAACTAATTATCATCATAGTATCCATTTTACTACTACTACTACTACTACTACTACTACTATGACTACTACTACGACTACTACTACTACTACTACTACTACTACTACTACTTCTACTAATACTAATACTACTACTATTACTACTATTACTACTACTACTACTACTACTACTACTACTACTACTACTATTACTACTACCACGATTCAGAGATATTTATTGTACAGGTGAAGGATCTCGTGGTGTAGCAGCTAAAGATGAAGCACTTCCACCCCCTCTACCTACTACACTGGCACGACTCTTTCATCATTTACTACCCCTATACCATCCACCTCTCCTTCATCCGCATCAGGGGTAAATAATGTAGACGAAGGAGACTGCCGCCAGCTTGGAGCTGAGGGACCCGATGGACGAAAATACATCAAAATTGTCAATAATATGTAAGTGAAAATACATGAACCATTATATGTTATAATTAAGTTATAGGTTTAAATTTTAAAAATTGTATAAATTTATTTGTTTTTATATTAGGTTTTTTCCATCTGAACTCTGTTTAAGAAATATGACACCAAAATTCAAGGAGAAGATTGATCCTGAGGGCTATGTATCAAAGAATATCTCTCAGGTGACAAAGGAATTTTACTTTCACAAGATTGAGGTACGACAAAAATTATTATTTTCTTTTTTAATTAACATTTTTATACATTAATTTGATAAATATTATTATATCAAAAGTATTTATCAAATATTTTTCCTTTTGTTACATAAAGACTTTTTTGGGATTCTCAATTTGACGGGATTATCTATAAAATATGGGAGTCAAGAGTGCGTGCATGTTATCGCGACTTTGTTGATGTGATACACAGGGCAGCTATACGATCGCCTTATATTTCTGAGAAAATATGGAGACGTTGGCTGCAGTATTGGACATCACCTGAGGCCATGTCCATTTCATAACGTAATTCGGCCAACAGACGTGGAGGACCCGAGTGAGAGAGTCTTCCTGTACATAAGGATGTATTACCCACCAAAAGCACACACAAAGACTTGTAAGTATCTACAATTTAAAGTTATATTCTCATCTCTTTTTTTGCTATATTTTAATTGAATGTGTTGTGATAAAATTTGGAATGAAAATATATGTTTTTGGTGCCATATATGGTTGTGTTTTTTAGTTTTGTTCTTTGTTCAACAGGGGGTAGATTTCATAAAAATAAAGGAAACCCTGTTGAAATTTTTATAAATTCTAATTCACTTGTATTTCTATTGAATTGTATATGTAAATTTTGGAATGAAAATATGTGTTTCTTGTTAAGAATGATAATGTTATACTGGTGTCATATATGGATGTGGTTTTAGTTTTGTTCTTTGTTCAACAGGGGGTAGATTTCATAAAAATAGAGGAAACTCTACCGAAATTTTTATAAAACCTATTTCACTTATAATTAACATTTTATTCTTATGCAGGAAAAGTCTATGGGCACGAGGTCTACATCATGTCAGCTATTTCTGCACACTCATACTAAGAAGCATGACCGTGTGACATTCGTTAACAATCGTTGTAGAGAACTCAATGTATGTGAAATTTATGATTTAATATTAATAATGCTTAATAATTATCACTTACTAATTATAAACATTGCTTTCTGATAGGACCAAATATAACAAAGCATTGAACGACGGTCTCAACAATCTGAAGCTGTTGATGACACTGAAACTTATCTTGAAGCAGTGGGTGGTAGGGACCATTGTGGGAGGATATTCGGCTTAAGTTCATTTGCGAACACTTGTTATTTGCAATCCTCCACATCCAATACAGCAGCATCTGCTAGATGGTCCATCACTAGTCAAGTGGAAGCACTTGAGAGCACAGTGCAGACATTGTCGACTCAGTTGCAATAGACATTGGAACAGTTGCAACAGTCGATAGCACAGCAACAACAGTCGATGCAGTTCATCTCTCAGCTCTGTAAAGAGGTGGATGAGTTGAAGCGTAGGGCCCAACCAGAGCATCTGCCATCTCCAGATCAATAGTGCACTTTTGGTCATTTAGTTTGTATTACAAATACTTATTATTTATAATATAATGTTTTTATTATCAATTAAGATATTTTAACTTTTAATCATTAATCAAAATTTCTATTTCAGCAAATTAAATGTATACTATAAATTTATAATTATTAAAATTACGCATTAACCATAATTTTAATATAATTTTAATATATATTATATATTTTAAAAATTAAATAATGGAAGGAATTATTAATGAAAATCTATATCCGTCGGTAAAGCTTTTAGCAAATATATCGACGGTAAGTTTTTTACTATCAGTAAATATTCCGACAGAATAAAACAGCCGTTGCTAAATGGTACCGATGGTCAAGCACAGAGTAAACTGTTGGTATATTTACTGACGGTAAGATAATATACCGTTGGTAAATTTACCGAAGGTAACAAATGTACCGTCGATAAATTTACCGACGGAATATGCTTTAACCGTCTGTAAGTATTAGTTATGGCCGATTCTACGATGCTTTCGTCTATCGAAAAATTCCATTGGTAATAGATATTACCGACGGAATGATTGTGTTTGTCGTTGGTAATTTTTGTCGCAAAAAGGCATTTTCCTTGTAGTGTGGTAATCAATTCCCTCAATTTGGTCATTCCTATAAACAACCAATTGTGCTTTAAAGGAAGGAAGTGGAATCTTACCCGGTGGAAGAGTCTCAAGGGTCCATGTACCTTAACTCTCAAGAGCATGAATTTCTGTTCTCATAACATCATGTCATCTTGAATCTTTCATGGAATAAAAAAACCTTAAAGGTTTAATATCTACAGAAATAGATGCAAGAAAATTCTGATATCGAGGAGAAAACTTATTGTGATGGTAAGCTATATTAGAAGGGGTGTACACAATGCACCATATTAGTGATATAGTTGTGTAGTCATGTACATTGCCAACTCATAAAGAAGACACCTACTCCTTCCCCCGATCTTCTGTAAACTCAATAATTACCCCAAAAGAATCACTCTCCTTACTACTTGTATGTTCAGCTTCAATATCATTACTCCCCTATCATCAAAGGCCCTACAGGTATCATAAGGATCCAGATAAACTAGAGAAGTTTCCATATGCACAACATCATCAAAATAGGCTACATGTGGGACACTACTAGGCTGAGGTTCGAGTTGTTGCATGTTAGTACTCAAAAATGGAAATTTATCCTCCACAAAATGAACATCTCGAGAGACAAAGAATTCACCTGTAGTAAGGTCATATAGCCTCCAAAACTTTTGAGTATGTGGGTAACCAACAAAGGCACAATGTCTACTCTTTTTCACAAATTTATATTTGTCCCGATTCTTGCTATGAGCATAACACAAACACCCAAAAGTCCGAATAGGTGGATAAGAAGGAGGTTTCCCAAACAACACTTTATAGGGGTTTTCCATTATTAAACAAGGTTGGTGTGCAGTTAATTAAATGTCCAGTAGTGAGAATACATTATCCCCAAAAGTGCAGAGATAAAGAAGCCTGAAATATAAGTGCTCTAACAACTTCCAAAATATGTCGGCGCTTTCGTTTAACTCTCCCATTTTGTTACGGAGTTCCCATACAAGAAGTTTGGAATATTATGCCATTTTGTGAAAAATATGATTTAAGAGGGATAAATTCAGTACCATTGTTACTATGAAGCACCTTAACACAAGTATGAAAAAGAGTTTTAACTATGGCATAAAAATTTTGCATAATACCCACTACGTCTGTCTTGTCAGCCATTAAGTAAACCCAAATAGCTCTTGAAAAATCATCAACAATAGTAAGAAAGTAATGAGCACCACAAAAAGAAGTGGTCTGATATGGACCCCACACATCACAACGAATCAAAATAAAAGGCTCAATTGCTCTATTATTGCTCAAACAAAAACTATCACGATTTTGTTTTACACGCTGACATATATCACATTTCTTATTCTTATTGTCATAACCACTACCACTAACAAAAGGAACTAACTTCAAAACTTGAAGAGAAGGATGTCCCATACGCCTATGACATAGTTCAAAAGAGTCCAAAGCCATCACATAATGCACATGAGCTTACGTCATACTTCATAAATAGTACACCCTATCCCGTAACTCACCAGAACCAATCAGGGCCCTCAAAGTGTAGTCCTGTATCACACATAATTTTTTAGTTAACATTATAGCATACTTAGTAACAAGTAGCATTCGTTCAAGCAAAATAATATTACAATTCAACTTAGGCACACATAAAACATGTTTTAAAATCAAACCATTGCCAAGGTCGACGGTGCCTTCAAGGATTGCATTAGTCATATCTCTATTGGGAAGAGTCACTGGTGATGGAAAAAGTTCACGAATGTTTGTCAAAAAATGTTGATTCCCCTTTATGTGCTATGAAGCACCCGTATCCAACAACCATTAAGATTTCAAGTGCTTACCAAATAATTTTTCATTGCTAAAATTAGAGGTCTTAGAGGAGTTGATCATATTCATTAAGGTAACCTAGTCATCTATGGAGAGATTAGGAAAGCTAACTCGATCATCAAAAGTTACTCGAGCATCAGTGGCACCTGAATTCACACTTGCTTGTGTAGCAATCGTCGCTCCTGTGACATGTCCTTTGCTTGCAGCGCCTCTTCCACCACGTCTTCGTCCACTGCAACCTCAGCCACTAGAAAACCACCAATTCAGGAATTTATTGAGCTTAAAGAAATCTTTCATCAAATGCCCATTCTTCTTGTAATGAGAATACACTAATGACAACCTCTCTCCTTCAATAGCTACTTAGGCAGCCAATAACATTGGTGGCAGTGGAGGTGCTTAAATAGTGAACCCAACAACCTTCACCCTCTCCTCTCTTTCCTTTGCAACTTGTTTGTCTCTCTCCTCTTGGCTCATAAGGAAATAAGCCCTACTTAGTGTGGGCAATGGATCCATACTTAGAATATTTATGCGTAACCCACCATATAGGGTTATATCTAGCCCCATCAGGAATTCATTAACTTTTTCCTTCTCCCTATATTCAAGAAATTCTTTTACAAGATTGCAAGTGCATCCGCTGCATCAACAAGTTAGAATCCACGTAACTGACAAACTCCTCCCAAATCACCTTCAATTTCCCGAAGTAAGTGGAAATAGAGAGGCCTTTTGATTTACAGTTAGATATCTCCTCCTTAAGTTCGTGTACACATATAGCGTTCCTAATCGAAAATAGCTCCTTTAGATCATCCCATAAATCCTTGACATAGTCCATGTAAGCCAAAGTAAAGCATAAGGTCAAATTAAGCAAGATCATAATTTAATGGACAAGCATTAAATTGATGCTCCACTAATCATCAATCTCCGTTAATTTGTCATCTGGCTTAGCAATCGTGTCATCAATAAAACCACCTTTTCATTTGGACTTAAGGGTGTTCTTGATCGCCTTTGCCCATTCATCAAATTTCGATTCACCTTTAAGAACAATTCCATATATGTTCACCCTCAGATTGTCCCCTAGATGAAGGTAGTATGGTGAATCAAGGGTTTTAAACTTCTTCTTCTTGCCATCCTTTGGTTTACCATCATTACCAACCATCTTTTCTCTGTTTTAGTGTTCAGGTTTTCGTTGCCAAGAGTCAGTGGTGGCTCTGATACCGTAAAGAATTGTTGAGGGGGAAAATCTAATTGTATTCCCTTAAGAACCAGCAATAAATACACATTTTTATAGAGGCCAAATTCACATAACCTAGCTTACTATACAAGACTAATTAGCTAACATATATATATACATAGAATGGATCAAGCCTAAGAAATTAATTACAACTAATTACATACATGACCCAATAATTATCTTATATTATTTTATCCAATGATGCGAATAACGTACCGTATTTGGTACCAGATTAGGTTTTAGTACGGTACTATACCGGTATCGATCAATATCGGATACCGTTTCGGATAATTTTTTAAATTTATAAAATAGTCCTTCAAATTTTTTAAAATTACAAAATAGTCCTTTAATATATTGTACTGTATTATTTATAATTTTACATCAACAATGTCTTAAAAGTCATAATATTGGAAATTTAAAATAGCAATCATTTATTTATTGTTGTTAACATTATTTGTCACATATTTCACATATAAATAATAATAATAATAGATATAAAAATATCTTTTGATCATCATACTAATATAAAATATTTAAAATATTACAATTTTATCATATAATAAATAATAATTAAATCAAACAAATTTTAAAGTAAAATTTGGTTAACCAACAAACTTGACTCTAGGACTTCAAATTAATCAAAAGATCGATGATTTGCTCCAAAATCACTAATAATACATGCCCAAAAATGTTTTCATGCTTGATATATACAATTTATGAATAATTAGAATGAGTTGATGACATATATAACACTCAAATTAGCAGATAATGCTATATGATAATTAAAATTGGTGCATGAATGAAGTTTAGAATGTTTATAAAAGGATTTTGAATTATCAAAAAATAAAATGTTAAATCAACGGTATATACAAACAAATATTGATACTACATTTAAAGTATAGATTAATATATAATCATTATGTATAATTTCAGTATAAAATTAATGTATTTTATTTTTTATTTTTTATCATGATTATTTTTTAATTAATAAAAACTCATTTGTCCTTTAAAAGCTTCCAGTATTTACTTAACAACCTAAAATAATTATAACACCCACTCCCGCTGGACCCGAACCTGATATCGATAATGATATCCGAAGTCATGCCCCGCGAGGGTGGTGTGTCACATCACTAAGCAATTAAAAGTCGGTATAAAAATTTTTTAATCACAAACATAAAGTACAGCAAATTGATAACCAAAACATTCCACTTTGGTTTACAACCATTTGATACAAACAATGTAATCAACAAAAAATTTTATTAGCCAATTGGGCCCATTTCAAATTACAAAATACAAACAATTTTCCAAAATTATTACAAACTGTAATATTCGATTACAAATAATACAAACTTTTGTGAAAATTACAATTCAGTGTCAACTAAAGAAAATCAATGCAGACGCAAACTGATCCCAACCTCTATCCCGGACTTGCATGCAATAATCATACTCCCGTTGCCTAACGGGGTATTCTTCTGAGTCCTAAAAAATAATTGCAAATTTTGGGTGAGTTTT
>JANQBM010597807.1:0-16148 GCA_025594535.1 Erythroxylum domingense | reverse complement strand
TCCTTAATCTCTCTTTGAGCTCATATGTACTGAAATTTCGGGTCCTAACCCTTAATATAGGGACGGGATGTTACAATACCCCTTCAATAACTCCTGTACTAATAGAATATTATCCCTAATATCCCTGCTGCTTATAAAAGCTCCTTAATTCTTATTGATGAGTAAGTGTAAAACCTCCTTCAATCTATTAGCCAAAATCTTGGCGATGATCTTATAGAGGAAATTTATACAAGAAATGGGTTTGTAATCACTCCAAGAGTTAGTTTGGAGTTTTTAGGGACTAAACAGAGGAATTTCTTGTTAATCTCTTTAAGCAATACAACTTTTAGGAAAAATCCATACACAGCCTCCTTAACTAGCCCCCCCACACTACTCCATTTTTTTGATAAAAGACCCCATTCAAACCATCGAGACCCGAAGCCTAAGTGCCATTCATATTAAACATGATCCTCTCTATTTCTTAACTTATAATTGGTTTGATTAACCAAGAAGCCTAATGTTTAGGGATTCTTGCTGAAACAATATGCCTTAAAGCAGCTCCAATTCCTGTTAGGGAAACTTCTGAGCCTAAGAGGTTTTTGTAATATTTCATGGCTTCCTTAACAATTCCATCTTGCCCAAACATAGCCTCACCTGATTCAGTTTTAATGGAAGTGATTCTATTAACATTCTTTTAAGCTAAAACTGAATTAAAAAAAGAACTTAATGCACCTGTTTGTTGATGGTAAAACCTATCTATTTATTTTACGCTCAAAAACTGCAAATAAAAGGGTCGTGACTTGTAGTTAAAAAGAGCAGATATCGATCCCACAGGGATTGATGCCTAGACATCACTTAATTTAGACACAACTTTGTTTAAGAAACTAAATTTTGAAATGCAAATAATCTGAAAAATTAAATTAAAATTAAAAAATACTAATGTAAACAATGGACAATACCGCAATTGCAGAAAA
Source organism: Erythroxylum domingense (assembly GCA_025594535.1). NCBI lineage: Eukaryota > Viridiplantae > Streptophyta > Magnoliopsida > Malpighiales > Erythroxylaceae > Erythroxylum > Erythroxylum domingense. The sequence goes on along the minus strand of JANQBM010597807.1, from coordinate 15,195 downwards.
TCTGAATTCAAGAATCTAAATGCTGAGATTACTTTTTCTTTATTTTGTCTCCCTCCTATTTTATTAATTGAATTGTGTCTCACCCTAAATTTTCAAATGTATTAATTACCCTCTCTCAAGGTGAAACTATTTGTCCCTAATTGAATTAACGAGAATCGAATGAACGATGTCTCAACCTATCCAATGACTCTACTAATTCAAATGCTAGAGATTATGAAATGCAAATAATCTAGCAAATAAATTATGAAATGCAAATAATCTAGCAAATTAAATTAAAATTAAAAGAGACTAATCTAAACAATGGACAATATCGCAATTGCAGAAAATCTAAATTTAAGAATCTAAATGCTAGAGATTATTTTTTCCTTATTTTTTTCTCCCTCCTATTTTATTAATTGAATTGTGTCTCATCATAGATTTTTGAATGTATTAATTACCCTCTCTCAAAGTGTAACTATTTGTCCCTAATTGAATTAACGAGAATCAACCTACCCAATGACTCTACCGATTCAACTAGTTATTAAACTATCCTATGGGTGATCAATTGACTAATCGAGATCTCTCTTCTAACTATTCACTTAACATGATGATTGCTAGTCTATAGGATGCCAACTCTCATTGTACAATCCTACATGAATTTCATCTTACTCACTCTCTCGATTTGTTGCAAGACAACAATTTAAAAAAACAATCATCAAAGACACTTCGTTTAATTCAATAAAATAGGAGTTTTGACAAAAATAATTCAAAAGCAATCCCTAAAAAGAAATCAGTCTAACATGGTCTCCATAATATCATCAACAATCAAATAAACCATTTTTACAAAGAATAGAGAAGATTAAAATGAAAGAAAATTGAATAGAAATACTCCTTCTCTTCTTTGCCAAAATCTGGAATTTTGGTGTTGATGTATTATTTTGCCCAATCTTGATGATGATCCTTGTCTTCAATCCCTTCTCAATGATCCGAACATATGTTCTCCACTCAAGGATGGTGTTTCTACAGGTAGGTTTCATCTCCCTTAAAGATGGAGGCTGAATGATATTTTTATAGCCTAAAAGTCCTAGGTTTAATGAAACCTCGCAGATTGCCTCGGATTACAATTCCCACGTCTGTGAGAATTTACATGATTCCCATGAGCTTGGGAATTGCACACAAATGCACTCCTCATTTCTGTTGTGATTTCCCACGTCCATGGGAATTTGCATGATTCCCACGAACGTGGGAATTTTTCCCAGATGAACTCTTTTTGTCTTCTCTTCTTTGATCTTTTGTTCAACCTCTAAGTTGCTCCCTCTTCCTTCCTACACAAAACTAATCAATTCTTACCCTCAATTAGCATCAAACACACAAGAACAACAATAAAAGTCAAACTTAATGAAAACATACAAAATGAATCCTAAACTAAAACAATAAACAACAATTATTCTAGAAAACACATACCAATTACCTATAAAAACATATCCTAATGCACACCTATCAACATCCCCACACTTGAATCTTTGCTTTTCCTCAAGCAAAATAAATACTACCACTTCATTTTCACATAGATCAAAACATACAATCCCTCAAATTCAAGCCAACTAAAATATCGAGTTAATGCACATATCATGACTACTTTTTCATTGGTGTACATAAGCAAACTCATAATTAACACAATCACTCAAAGATAAGTAAAGATGTATAAATTAATCTTCTTCACAGTTTTCACTCATTTCGCTCAAGTTTTAAAGGTTAATGTTTCACTCAAACTTCCTATAAGAAACTACGCTATCATAGGCTTACTAATACACCAATTCTCCTCTACAATGATTGCATATCTAAATAGATCAAAAGGACTTGTTTAGGGTTGTAATTTGGTAAGGGTTAAGGTGGGTCAAAAGAGGGGAAAGAAGGTTAAGAACAAGCATAAGTAAAGTACAAAGCGGATAAAAATGGGATAAATAAACATAACTACGAGACATATAAATATAACTAATATTCTGCACTTATTGATGCTATTCACTTGTTCTTCCTTTTTCTTTTCTTTTCTTTTTATTTTTTTGTTTTTTTTTCATTTTTCTTTCTTTTTCTTCATACATGGAAGAACTATGAGTCAAAACTAGCACTATATACAATGTAGTTCACAGGCAGAAATATACTCAACTTGTCCCTATAAAAATTTCATACAATCTCAACAAATGTTTTACTTAATACTTTACTAAGCTTGTGAAAGTGTAGGATAATGAGATTTAAAGTGTTAAAATTTTAGGTGTTTTCGAGAAATAAAAGGTTAAGGCTCAACACAGGTAGCAAGGGATAATTAACGAGTAGGTCATTTAAGTTAAGGGTTAACACAAAAAGGGCCGAGATCATCTCTGTTAAACATGCATCTAGTAGACTCAAATCGATTCAAATCAAGTTCTGAAGGTAGTAACCTATAGAAGTACACTCAACAAAAAAATGAAATGACTATAGATTTAGTCATATGACTCAATCCTCACTTTGGCTCAATTGAAAACTCATTACGCATCTGTACACTACCTCATTGTTCAAAGGTCGATTTGTGACTAAGCTTATGTAACTAACTACTTTTCATCACTCTATATGGTTCACTTTCTACTCAAGTAGCCTAATCTAAGTTCAAGCATGCATTCAATCTAATTCCAGCTAACATAACAGAATTTTATGGAAATATTTATCAAAGTGACTCAAAAGTGGTTCCATTGCTAACATAAAGCGCATACAATATGCCTAAACATGCATCCTATTCAACACAAAATGCAATTAAGAACTTTGATGTCACCTCCCCACACTTAAAGATCACATTGTCCTTAATATGACAAGTCAACAACCAAATAAAGGGAAATGACATCAAACCATACAAAAAATGAAAACAAACTAAACAAAAGAAATTGAAGCAAACGAATGATATTAAACCAAACAGAAGATACCGAAGTCAAACCAAAATTAAAGAAATTAGAATTAAACAAAATACATAGCACACAAACTAATAATATGAAGCCAAATACACATGAAATGAAATGCACTCACACATAAGAAACAAAAAAATTTAAAAGTTTAAGGGATAAGAAAAGCTTATTCTGAAGATGGTGGTGATGGTGATGGTGTAGGAGCTTCAAAATTGTTTCTCCGACAGAAGTTGAGGAACCTCTTCTTTAAACTATGTTGCTCCTAATTTATTGTCCGCACTTGTGTGCTGAGCTCATTTAATTGAGATGTCATCTGTTGTTGGTTGGCGGCTATTTGTTCAAGGGTTGTTGGAGTTGGTCAACCTCCGCTGATGTGCTTGGTTCTGCTATTAATGCTTCATCCTCTAGATCCTGAGCTGCTTCAGATATGGAAGGTCGGGACGCGACTGTACTAATGCTTCTCTTAGTTTTCACTACAGTACGTGTCTGAGGATTATAGAGTTCCATATAATGAACCTCCACAATCTCGAGTCGCCTCAAAAACAATATGTCAAACATATCGTGTGGCGTTGTACGCACCTCTTCCAAATTATGGTTATAAAAATGAGCTAAAGCAGTAACAATGTGCCCCATTCAAAAATATGAACTTTGCTCATTGACAACACTGATAATTTATCTAAAAATTCTAAAGGGTGTGTTGATTCTAACCTTGCAATCCATAGACCATAAGAAGAAAAGTTCTTTAGTCGAACATTTGCTACTTTCGATTTTATTAAACACAATTAAATAAATGAATTTATGCAATAGCAAATGTTCGACACTACGTATTAAAGCATTCGGTGCATTGCATGAATCAAAACTGCCTTCTCCCGTTAAAATTTTCCAATAAGAATCCACATCAAATTCAGGATGATCATCTAAAACTTTTGTATTTTGGAAATTGAAAAGATGACGCATAACATTATAATCCAATTTATACATAACACCGAATAACCTAAACCAAAACATATCTATTTTTGGGGTATAATGGACAGTAGTGAAATTTTCAATTATCTTCATAGGGTGAATATGCATGTCACGCTGGATAAACCTATTCCACCCTATGTTGTCATCTAGTCGCTCAATCTTTGTCCTCACTCCGATGTACTCTAACAATTCAAAATCAAAATACCTAAGAGTGATTATTCCCCTATTCCTAAAATCATGGAAGTGCGTACCTTCATCTTCTGAGTAAATCGAGAAGGGAGATAGATAAGTTGCCACTAAATCGCTTTTGCCTTCATCGGAAACTTGACGGCTCACTTCGTCACCTGGTTTCCGAGCCATCATCTTCTTTGGTTCCATTGTTATAGAAAAACCTGTAAGAATAAGAGAGAGAAAGTGAAATTCGAGCTTCAGAGAGAGAGAGAAAAAACTTACCTAAAATCCTTGTTGTTTGGAAAGATTAATGCCTGAAAATGAAAAGAATGTAAGAATAATGAAAGAATTGAAGAAAATACCAAGAATCTAAAAGGACATTGAAGAGTTTAGATAGTAAGAGGAGAGAAATTTGTGGGTAGGAGAGAGAGAGTATGAAAATTTGAAGATAAGGTGAGAGAAAAAATGGTTTCCCTCCAGTGTGGGATTCCCACACTCGTGGGAGTCACCACAATTCCTACGAGCGTGGGATTCCTCTCCAGAAACTTTCTAGAGAGGATTAGTTTTCTCTCCAGAAACTTTCTAGAGAGATTTCCCACGCTCGTGGGAATTGAGTGATCCTCACAATTCCAAACCTTCTTCCAAGCTTAAATGAATTCTCCATGATCCCAAAACCTATAAACACATCAAGATAATATCATCAACAAGAATTTTGAAAAGAAAACAAATTAAAATCCAAAAAAAATCAACATGAACATCAATCAATCTTAATTTGGAAATAATCAAATCAAGGAACTCAAACAAAAACTACACAAAAACAACACAAGAGATTAAACATGCTAAATTAAGGTCATTAGCTCGACCATTCAACATATACTCATGAAAAAGTGGAAGATAGGAGAGAGATAACTTCCCTTGCTTGTAGATATGTCCCTCTATAATATGGTTTACAGTGGTGCCTATTGACCTTGAATGTTTCTCCATTATCATTTTCTAGCTCCACAGCTCCATAAGGAAATACTTGAAGACTTTTAAAAGGCCCACTCCATCTTGACTTGAGTTTTTCTAGAAATAGTCGAAGTCTTGAGTTAAACAAAAGTACTAAATCCCCATTCTTAAATTCCTTCTTCTTGATATGGCCATCATGCCACTTCTTAGCCCTTTCTTTATATAGCTTGGCATTTTCATAAGCATCATACCTCAACTCTTCCAACTCATCAATGTGTAACAACTGCTTTTCTCCTTCCAACTTCCAATCCATGTTCAATTTCTTGATTGCCTAATATACTCCAATTCCAATGGTAAATGACATGCCTTGCCATACACGAGTCTATATGGTGTTATGCCTATGGGGGTCTTAAAAGATGTTCTGTAAGCCCACAGTACATCATCTAGTTTCATTGACCAATATTTTCTTAAAATGTTCACAATCTTATCCAAAATCTTTTTCAGCTCTCTATTCACCACCTCCACTTGACCACTAGTTTGGGGATGGTATGAGATAGCCACTCTATGATAAACACTGTATCTTCTCATAAGGTTATCAAATGGTTTGTTGTTAAGGTGACTTCTCCCATCACTTATGATTGCTCTAGGCACCCCAAATCTAGTAAAAATCTTCTTAATGAACTTCTGAACCACCTTGCTATCATTGGTTGGAGTAGCGATCGCTTCGACCCATCTAGAAACATAATCAACTTCAACTAAGATGTAGGTATTGCCTTCAGAGGGTGGGAATGGTCCCATGAAGTCCAGATCCCATATATCAAATATCTCCACCTCCATGATATTTGAAAGTGGCATTTCATCTCATTTTGATATGTTGCCAACTCTTTGACATCTGTTGCACTTGAGCACAAAATCTTGAGCATCTTTAAACAGAGTTGGACAATATAATCCACACTCCAAAATTCGTGTTGCAGTCTTGTTAGCTCTATAATGCCCTTCATACGGTGAGCTATGACATTGAGCTAAGATCATAGGCATTTCTTCTTCAGGAACACACTTGTGAATTAAGTTGTCAGCATAGATCTTATAAAGTATAGGTTCATCCCAAATATAATAAGCGCACTAAAATAAGAAACGCTTCATTTTTTTATATGATAAATCGGATGGAAGAATATCGCCTGCGAGGTAATTCACAATATTTTCCAACCAGGGAAGGAAAGGATTATCTACCATCATCAAAGCCTTGTCAGGAAAGCTTTCCTTAATTTCCTCTTCTTCTTCATGATGTCCAACTTCAAGCCTTGATACATCCGCTATGACATTTTCTACTCTTTTCTTGTCTTTGATTTCAATATTAAACTCTTAGAGTAGGAGTACCCATTGAATAAGTCTAGCCTTGGCATCCTTCTTAGTGAAAAGCTAACATGATACTGCATGGTCTGTAAAAACAATAACTTGTGAACCTAACAAATAAGAACAAAATTTTTCACAAGCAAATACCACCGCAAGCAGTTCTTTTTCAGTAGTTGTATAATTTAATTGTACTCCTGTCAATGTTTTACTTGCATAATAGATATAATGCAACCTCTTCTCCTTCCGCTGACCTAGTACACACCCAACTACATGGTCACTTGGGTCACACATAATCTTAAATGGAAGAGATCAATCCGATGATGTCAGAAGTGGAGCTGTTATGAGTGCCTTCTTCAACCTGTTAAAAGCATTCAGACAGTCATCATCAAAAACAAAAGGCACATCTTTTACCAATAGATGAGTCAGAGGTTTTACAATGAGGGAAAAATCTTTAATGAATCATCAGTAGAACTCTGATACTTGATGTTGGAGGGAGGTGGTAACTTTTCAATTACTTTTGTCTTAGCTCGATCCATTTCAATCCCTTTATATGAAATCTTATGGACTAATACGATTCCCTCTTGGACCATGAAATGACATTTTTCCTAATTTAAAAATAAATGTGACTCCTCACATCTTTGGAGAACTTTATCAAAGTTCAGCAAGCAATGATCAAAAGACTCCCCAAAAATAGAAAAATCATCCATAAATACCTCCATAAAGTTTTCATTCTTGTCTGCAAATATGGCCATCATGCCCCTTTGAAATGTACCAGGTGCATTATATAAACTGAAAGGCATCCTTCGATATGCAAAAGTTTCGTATAGACATGTAAAAGTGGTATTCTCTTGATCTTTTAGATATATAAGCATTTGATTGTATCCTGAATATCCATCCAAAAAGCAATAAAAAGAATGACCAACCACCCTCTTAATCATTTGGTCCACAAAAGGTAAAGGGAAATGATCCTTCTTGGTGGCCAAATTTAACTTTCTATAGTCAATACACACTCGCCACCTTGTGACAGTCCTAGTGGAAATCTTTTCCCCTTCTTCATTTTATATCACTGTCACACCACCTTTGTTTGGCACACACTCTACTGGACTCACCCACTAACTATCTGAAATGGGGTAAATTATTCCTGCATCTAGAAGTTTTACCACTTCCTTCTTTACAACCTCTTGAATATTCAGATTTAACCTTCTCTGTTATTCTCTCACAGTTTTACAACCTTCTTCTAAATTAATTCTGTGCATCACCATATTGGGACTAATCCCCCGAATATCAAAAATTTGCCACCCTACAGCTCTTATCCTTTTCCTAATAGTCTCCCCCACTTTCTCTTCTTGCTCACAATTTAATACATTGGAGATAATGATAGGTAAAGTGTGGTTCTTTCCTAAAAGGTATATCTCAAATGGGAAGGTAAAGGTGTAAGCTCTAAAGTGGGAGGTTTAATGGTAAAAGGTGGTGTAGGTTCTCCAGCTCTCTCTAATTATTCTAGCTCCACTTCCTTACAAACTTCCTTTTCGTTCGCACTTTCATCTTTGTGTACTCCATTCACCTCATCAACTCCTCCTTTAATTTCCTTCACACACTCATCTACTAAATTAATTTTCTTACACACATTTCCATCCATCAGTTTCTACAAAGATTTTGTCATATTAAACTCAACCTGCTCACCACCAATTCTTAATATAAGTTTTCCTTCATGAACATCAACTAATGCCCTACCAACATTCATAAAAGGCCTACCTAAAATTAACGAACAATTTTTATCAGCTTCAAAATCCAACACAACAAAATCAACCGGAATTATAAATTTATCCATTTTAACCAATACGTCTTCCACAACTCCAAATGGCCTTTTTATTGATTGATCCATAAGTTGAATCAACATGGAAGTCAGCTTAACCTCTCCTAATCCTAATTTCTTGAAAATAGACAAAGGCATCAAATTAATACTTGCACCTAAATCACATAAACATTTGGAAAATTCAAAATTTCCAACAATATATGGAATAGTAAAGCTCCCTGGATCTTACAATTTGAAGGCATTTGACTTGAAATAATAGAACTACAGTTCTCCGTCAATGTAACTATCTGATTGTCTTCTCAAGTACATTTGTGCGTAAGTATATCCTTCAAAAACTTTGCATACTTGGGCATGCACTCCAAAGCTTCAATCAATAATAAATTAATTTGTAGCTTCTTCAGTTTCTCTAAAAATTTGGAAAACTGGGTATCCACCTAATGTTGCTTCGCTCTTGGTGGATATGGGAGTTTGGGCTTGTATAGTGGTGATAGTACATCCAGCCTACACTCTCCCCTTTTTTCCTCTATCTTAGTATTATTCTCTTTTTCTTGGCTGTCTTTTTTGTACTTAGTTCTTCCATTTTCTTGTCACTCCGAAGTGTAATTGCTTTAAGTTACTCCCTTGGAATAACCTCAGTATTGCTTGGTAAGCGACTTGTATTTTGAGAAAATACAGCATTAGTAATTTGACGTACCTAGACTTCCAAAATATGGATTGACGAGGCATGGTTCTTCACAATCTAATAAAAAATTGCCTCCATCCTCTGTTGATTTTCCTCTTAGCTTTCATACATCTTTTTCTGACTCTCTACTTGAACTACCAATTTGGAATTAAACATCTCCATAAACTTGTCCAACTTATTTTCTAACACTCCGATTCGCTCTTGTTGGAATCCTGAAGATCCTTGTGATCTTTGTTAGCCACTTGCATTATTGTTACTCCAAGAAAAGTTCGGGTGGTTTTTCTAACCCGAATTATATGTGTTCAAATATAGGTTATTACCTCACTGCGGCTGGCCTAAATAGTTTACCTGTTCAATCCTGCTAGCTCGCAATAAGAAACATTCCACTGAGCTGTGGTTGTTTTCCCCACACAGCTCATATTGTGCTTGCATTGCCTTAAATACTAAGGTGGATGCTCCTTGTATATTGTTTAACTGCTTCATCAAAGCCGTGATTTGAGCCTGCAAGGCAGTAACTGAGTCAATACGTATTATACCTTTTTGTTCCTTCTGTCCTTGTCTACTCCTCCCAACTCCTCCAATAAATCATAAGCTACTTCTACCATTTTTCTCATCAATGAACCTCCAACTATTGCATCAATTATGCCTTTTGTGCTAGGATTCACTCCATTATAGAATTTTTGAGGTAGAAATTTCCTCAGGAGGTTGTGATGTGGATAGATCCTCTGAAGTTCCTTAAATCATTCCCAAGCTTCATAAAAAGATTCTCCGTCATTTTACTAGAAATTTGTTATCTCCTTGATAATCCTCGTCCTCTTTGTCAACGGAAAATACTTGGCGAGGAATACTTGGGTATGCTGCTCCCAAGTCGTGATCTACCATGCTTTAGCTTGATCCTTCAATGAGAATGAAAATAGTCGCAACTTCATCGCATCGTTAGATATTCCGTTGAATTTGAATGTGTCACAGATCTCCAAAAAATTTGCAATGTGGGCATTCAGATCCTCATTGGATAGCCGATAGAACTACACACTATTTTGGAGAATGTTGAGTAGCACCAGCTTTATCTCAAAATTATTCACTCAGACTATCCGCTTCGCCACTTCTTGAGGACTAAACCTCAGCCTCATGAAATCTAAGAGTGTCCTTTCCTGTCTTCTTTGCTCTCCTTCTTTAGTCATATCTTTATTTGAGAAATTTAGACGATTTGCCCTTCTTATTTCTCTTTCATGCTTTTTAATGTCAGGAAATTCGTCCTCTATAGCTTCTTTTGTCCTTTGTGTACTCCTTGTGTTCATGCACCTGCAAATACACAAGGAAAAGTATCAAAAACTCTTAAATCAAAGTAATCTAAATCAAACACGATGCTCAACAATCAATCCCTGACAACGACGTCAAAAGCTTGTTGATGGTAAAACCTATCTACTTGTTTGATGCTCAAAATCACAAGTGAATGAGTCATAACTTGTAGTTAAAAAGAGCGAATATCGATCCCACAAGGATTGAAGCCTAGATACCACTTAATTTAGACACAACTTTGTTTAAGAAACTAAATTTTGAAATGCAAATAATCTGAAAAATTAAATTAAAATTAAAAAATACTAATGTAAACAATGGACAATACCGCAATTGCAGAAAATCTGAATTCAAGAATCTAAATGCTGAGATTACTTTTTCTTTATTTTGTCTCCCTCTTATTTTATTAATTGAATTGTGTCTCACCCTAGATTTCCAAATGTATTAATTACCCTCTCTCAAGGTGAAACTATTTGTCCCTAATTGAATTAACGGGAATCGAATGAACGATGTCTCAACCTATCCAATGACTCTACTAATTCAACTAGTTATTAAACTATTCTATGGGTGATCAATTGACTAATCGAGATCTCTCTTCTAACTATTCAATTAACATGATGATTGTTAGTCTATAGGTTGCCAATTCTCATTGTACAATCTTACATGAATTTCATCTCACTCACTCTCTTGATTTGTTGCAAGACAATAATTTAAAACAACAATCATCAAAGACACTTCATTCAATTCAATAAAATAGGAGTTTTGAAAAAATAATTCAAAAGCAATCCCTAAAATGAAATCAGCCTAACATGGTCTCCATAACATCATCAACAATCAAATAAACCATTTTTACAAAGAATAGAGAAGATTAAAATGAAAGAAAATTGAATAGAAATACTCCTTCTCTTGTTTGCCAAAATCTGGAATTTTGATGTTGATGTGCTATTTTGCCCAATCTTGATGATGATCCTTGTCTTCAATCCCTTCTCAATGATCCGAACATGTGTTTTCCACTCAAGGATGGTGTTTCTACAGGTAGGTATCGTCTCCCTTAAAGATGGAGGCTTAATGATGTTTTTATAGCCTAAAAATCCTAGATTTAATGAAACCTCATAGATTGCCTCGGATTACAAATCCCACGTTTGTGGGAATCTGCATGATTCCCACGAGTATGAAAATTGCACACAAATGCACTCCTCATTTCTTCTATGATTTCCCATGTCTGTGGGAATTTACATGATTCCTATGAAAGTGGGAATTTGTCCTAGATGAACTCTTCTTGTCTTCTCTTCTTTAATCTTTTGTTCAACCTCCAAGTTGCTCCCTCTTCCTTCCTAAATAAAAATAATCAATTCTTACCCTCAATTAGCGTCAAACACACAAGAACAAAAATGAAAATCAAACTTAATGAAACATACAAAATGAATCCTAAACTATAATAATAAACAAAAATTATGTTAGAAAACACATGCCAATTACTTATAAAAACATATCCTAATGCAGACCTATCACTGTCCCCATCCTTTATCCAATTAACTCTAGCTCTCTGCTTCAATAAAAAACAATGATTATCCACCAATTGCAAGCAGTTCTTAAGGGCTTCCTTTTCAATTGTACCTATAAACCATCTGTGGGATTATCAGCCAATGATTTCTATATGTCTAAAATTTTCTCTCTAGCTGATTCTATCTTCTTAGAGATATTCTGACCTCTCATTAAGTTAAAAGTCTTCAATTCCTTTTTAATAGACTTGAGCTTTTAGAGGCAAATATACTATTTAGTCCCATAAAACTCACACTCCAAACCCTCCATTATTACTTCTTGATATCCCTCCGTATTTATCAGAAATTTGTTAAACCTGAAAAGGTGATGGATTCTAGTGGAAGTAAATAAGTTATCAATCCTCATAGGAGTATGGCCAGAAATTCCAGGATCTAGAAATTTTATTGAGCTTATTGAGAAATTATTCAACTATTCCACATTAACCATCATCCTATCTAATTTTTTTCTAATATGCCAAATAGAGCTTCGTTTGTTTGACCAAATAAACCAATGGCCTTTAAATTTTAAGTCAATAAGTTCCACCTCTTATATACAGTCGAACATGTTAGAAGAATATTTGAGTAAGTTGCAATTTCCTTATGCTTCCGATCTAAAAAGAGTGGTGTTAAAGTCACCACTAACTAACCATGAAGCATTAATCGAAGCCTTAATTCTGTGTAGTGAATTCCATAGTTAATTTCTTTGAAACACAATATTAAAACTATAGACAAATGTAGCTAAAGCATAAGATTTTCCATTTTGAAATAGAGCTCAATGTGAATAAATTACTGATAGTATTCCAGGGCCCTCACCTCCAAAAATTCACCATCATAAGTAATAATTATCCTTCCATAGGCATGACTCTGGTGGTTTGTAATAAATTGTCATTTGCTACCTAAACAATATAGTTTATTCATACTAACTTCTCTAATCTTAGTTTCCAAAAGACAAAAAACTAGAGGCTTTTCCCTTAAAACAAAATTTGTTATCACATTAAGCTTGGAAGGGTTATTTATTCCACGAACATTCCATACAATCATGGATATAAGAGATTATTCTTCCCTTTGGAGCCTTTCCTACTACTCCTACTGCTTTTCTGAGAGGTAACTTGGTCAAATTGATCCTCTTGAGAAACTCCATTCTGCAGCTTAGCCTTTTGTAGTCTTTGTTCATTCTGTATGGGATGTAGAGATCTGCCACTTGGATTAATTCCACTAGTTTCTAGAATATTCTCCCCCTCATTCAATATTGATTTATTTTGATCACCCTCTGGATTCTGAAGAACTCCTTCCTGCTGGACAGAATCTAGTCTATTCTCCTCATGAACTCTCTCCCCATTTATAGGAGAATCTTTATCAACCTAAGTTAGAACATGATTTTCAGATACTTGTTCTGCCTCCTCATTTTCTTTGCTGACTTCCAAAATATGTTTTTCCATTCCCATCACCTCCCAAAAGTCACCTCTAGTGAATACTTTCCCCATTGGTTTCCATTCTTTACCTTGAGCTTTAAGAGATGATTTCCATTAATAAGTTACCGTAACTTTATCCTCTCTAAGAGAGTGTGCATTTGCTAACCTTAAAATAGGGATGTTGTCTTTCATTTCTTTAGAAATGTCCATAGTCACACATAAACGAGTAAATCCTACCCTTTTCCTTAACGCAATGTTTTCATCCATACATATATGTTTCCCGAAGTAACTAACTAGCATACACAAGCCTTTGGTAGTCCAATATTCTAAAGGAATGTTTTGAATATTCACCCATAGAGGAATATTCTTCATTCTGGTTTTTTCTAATTCTATGCTCGGTTGCCAAGTTTAAAGAAATAAAGGGAGTTAGGAGATGTGCCAAGGGCCTTCTTCAATTACCTTTTGAGTTTCCGATTTATATGAGAAGGAAAATATCAAGTTATCCTCCTCAGTTAGCATTACCTCCATTAGACCTCTCCCTTTCCAGTTTCTCTGAGCCCAAGCCTGTATCACTGGAAAAGTTAGCCTTTTGTTCATAAAGAAACCAACGAGAGTAGCTTCCTATGTCTTAGCTCCTTCCTGTAGAATGTCTAGACTAGGAGCCATTATTAATTTACTTTCTATCTCCACTGGTGGACTAAAAATTGAGGATAAATCAGGGTTATCTCCCACAACTTGTTTCCATGTCTTTCTAGGTCCTCTAATAGCATCACCTATGGTAGGGACACATAGTTTAGGAGAAATGAAGGCAGAGGTAGAGGGAGGGATAGTTGTAAAGAGAGATGGAGATGTAGGATGGGCAGTAGATAGTTGGGGATGGGAGAAGAGTATAAGAAGGGGATTTGGGGAAGTGGCTATTTTGAAGGTAGCAGATAGTGGTGGAAAATCAATCGTCATTTTAAGCTTGGAAACCAATTTAATATGTTGAGTTAGTAATGTAGATCATTAAGGAAGAAGAGCTGGAAAGGAAAATTATAGGGTTATGGTATTCGAGTGGAGGATGGAGGGTGGATGAGTTCAGATCCAGAGTTAGGGTTGAGTGTGTAGAAAAGAACTTAAAGAGAAGTTAAAGTTTCTCTCTCATAATGAATGATTGATCATTTGTTTTTGTTAATATTGTTGACATGTCAAGCAATGTAAATTTAGACATATATAATAATTGTTGGATTAAATTTTGTTTGTCAAAACTAAAAAAAGTAATTACTCCTTTTCACATTACAGAGTTCATAGTTTCCTTATTCTCTAACAACAAACAACAAATGAGCGAAGAATGGTTTTTTACCACAATGTTCTCCATATTTACAGAATAGGAAGAACTATAGTAGGATTCAAATTAGTTTGAGCTAATAATTAAAAGTATTTTTCACAATTGTTTTAGCGATTATATTCTTGAAAGCGTTGTTGAGAATTATACTTGCACCAAAAGGATTGGAACAGTAGGTTGCTTTTGTCTGGCTATATATTTGTATTATTCGAAATGTTTGTTCAACTTCAACCATGCAATGTTTTATAACTTAAATGAAAAATCCACGTATAGAGATAGATCCTAAATTGCACAAACAAATATCCAAATACACAGACGCTTGCTTAACATTAAAAATCGAGATAAAACAAAGTCATTTATGGTTTTGACAAAGATCCACCTTGGGTTTATCATCGTCGTCGTTGTTGGGAAATCGGGTCTGGATCTGATCCGACCGCAGCAGAATAATCATGAAACTTTTTCATGACTTTTGATTTCCCGAAAACCAAGATCTATTTAATTCTACAAAGTGATTAACATGAATCATAATAAAGTGAAATTTAATTCGTACCTTATTCCGAAGCTTGATCTTTATCTTGATGCATCCCTCGAAACGTTTTCGAAACCGATTCGTCTCAACCACCGTAGCCGCACAAGTGTTCGGCCTCTAACAGTATCCACAGAATAGGTTGAGAGAACTCTGTAACTTTTACAAAGAAGGTTAAGCATGAAGTGCTAGCTCCACAGAGCTTAAGCCTATTTATAATAAGCTTTGGACGTTTTAGTAATTTAATT